>JAVTVJ010003769.1:0-35241 GCA_034509425.1 Eopsaltria australis
GGAGGGTTTTGGCCCTGCAAGGGCAGCCAGGGTCCTTGTCTGTGGCAGATTGGGTCTCCGTGAAATCCACCTCTGTGCGAAATCTTAGCCGTCGTCAATCAAATCCCAGATATGGGGTCTTCGATACAAACGATGACTATTTTCCACGTGAAAGAAAACTCCGTCCCCCAGATCCATGATGCCAGTTTTCCGGAGGCATTTAGCCCTACAATTTCAGCCAGAGTTCTAGTTGATGGCAGCTTGGGTCTGGGAAGGATCTTGATCCCTGCAGCATTTCAGGTGGCGTCGACGAGCAGAGTGCCTTAGGGACGGGACACAAAATGTCTCCTTTTCTCTGAGAAAGGGAACTCTGCACCCGAATTTCTTGATGTCAGTTTGGAGGAGCGTTTTAGCCCTGCATGGCCAGCAAGGGCTCTTTTCGGTGTCAGCATGGGTCTGCGAGGAATCTTGATCCGTATGGAATTCCAGGAAGCGGCAGGGAGCAGAGTGCCTCCAGGGCATGGACACGAAAAGCGTCCCTTTTCTCTAAGAGAGTAAACTCTGCCTCCCAGTTTCTTGATGTCAGTTTGGAGGAGGGGTTTGGCCCTGCAAGGACAGCCAGGGTCCTTGTCTGTGGTAGCTGTGGTCTGCGAGGAATCCAGCTCCGTGTGGAATTTCAGCAATCGGCAGTCAACTCCCAGACATGGGGCCTTCGATACAAACGATGGCGCTTTTCCACGTGAAAGAAAACCCAGTCCCCCAGATCCATGATGCCAGTTTTTAGGAGGCATTTAGCCCTACAATTGCAGCAAGACTTCTAGTTGATGGCAGCTTTGGTCTGGGAAGGATCTTGATCCGTGGAGAATTTCAGGTGGCGTCCAAGAGCACAGTGCCTCTAGGGCATGGACACAATAAGTGTCCTTTTCTCTGAGAAAGAGAACTCTGTCCCCCAGTTTCTTGATGTCAGTATGGAGGAGGGTTTTGGCCCAGCAAGGGCGGCCACTGCTCTTTTCGGTGGCAGCTTGGGTCTGCGAGGAATCTTGATCCCTGCGGAATTTCAGGGGGCGACAGGGCGCAGATTGCCTCTAGGGCACGGACACGATAAGTGTCCCTTTTCTCTGAGAGAGAGAACTCTGCCCCCCCCTTTCTTGATGTCAGTTTGGAGGAGGGTTTTGGCCCTGCAAAGGCAGCCAGGGTCCTTGTCGGTGGCAACTTGGGTCTGCGAGGAATCCAGCTCCGTGCGGAATTTCAAGAGGCGGCAGTCTACTCCCAGACATGGGACCTTCGATAGAAACTATGGCGCTTTTCAACGTGAAAGAAAACTCAGTCCCCCAGATTCATGATGTTGCTTTGGTGGAGGGTTTTAGCCCTACAAATGCAGCCAGGTTGATGGCAGTTTTCATCAGCGAGGAATCTTGATCCGAGCGGCATTTCAGGTGGCACCTGGGAGCACAGTGCCTTAGGGCATGGACACAAAAAGTGTCCTTTTCTCTGAGAAAGAGAACTCTGCCCCCCAGTTTCTTGATGTCAGTTTGGAGGAGGGTTTTGGCCCTGCAAGGGCAGCCAGGGCGCTTTTCGGTGGCAGCATGGGTCTGCGAGGAATCTTGATCCCTACGGAATTTCAGGAGGCGGCGGGGAGGACACTGCTTCTAGGCCATAGACACGAAAAGTATCCCTTTTCTCTGAGAAGGAGAACCCTGCCCCCCAGTTTCTTGATGTCAGTTTGGAGGAGGGTTTTGGCCTTGCAAGGGCAGCCAGAGTCTTAATCGGTGGCAGCTTGGGTCTGTGAGGAATCCAGCTCCGTGCAGAATTTGAAGAGGCGGCAGTCGACTACCAGACATGGGGCCTACGATACAAATGATTGCACTTTTCCACGTGAAAGAAAACTTAGGCCCCCAGATCCATGATGTTGGTTTCGTGGAGGGTAATAGGCCTACAAATTCAGGCAGAGTCCTGGTTGATGACACATTGCTTCAGCGAGGAATCATGGTCCATACGGAATTTCAGGTGGCGGCAGGGAGAACTGTGCCTTAGGGCCTGGGACACAAAAAGTTTCCCTTTCCTCTGAGAAAGAGAACTCTGTCCCCAGGTTCTTGATGTCAGTTTGGAGGAGGGTTTTGGCCCTGCAAGGGAAGCCAGGGCTCTTTTCCATGGCAGCATGGGTCTGCGAGGAATCTTGATCCCTACGGAATTTCAGGTGGCGTCTGGGAGAACAGTGCCTTAGGCCCGGGACACAAAAAGTGTCCCTGTTCTCTGAGAGAGAGAACTCTGCCCCCCACTTTCTTGATGTCAGTTTGGAGGAGGGTTTTGGACCTGCAAGGGCAGCCAGGGTCCTTGTTGGTGGTAGTTTGGATCAGCGAGGGATCCAGCTCCGTGCGGAATTTTAGCAGGCAGCAGTCGACTCCCAGACATGGGGCCTGCGATACAAATGATGGCGCTTTTCCATGTGAAAGAAAACTCAGTCCCCCAGATCCATAATGCCAGTTTTAAGGAGGCATTTAGCCCTACAATTGCAGCCAGAGTTCTAGTAATGGCAGTTTCGCTCTGGGAAGGATCTTGGTCCGTGCGGCATTTCAGGTGCCGTCCTGGTGCACAGTGCCTTCGGGCCAGGACATAAAAAGTGTCCTTTTCTCTCCGAAAAAGAACTCTGCCCCCCAGTGTCTTGATGTCAGTTTGGAGGACGGTGTTGGCCCAGCAAGGGACGCCAGGGCTCTTTTCGGTGGAAGCATGGGTCTGCGAGGAATCTTGATCCCTACGGAATTTCAGGAGGCGGCAGGGAGCACAGTGCCTCTAGAGCATGTACAAAAAAAGTGTTTCTCTCTCTGAGAATGAGAACTCTGCCCCCCAGTTTCTTGATGTCAGTTTGCAGGAGGGTTTTGGCCCTGCAAGAGAAACCAGGGCTCTTTTCCATGGCAGCATGGGTCTGCGAGGAATCTTGATCCATACGGAATTTCAGGAGGCGGCTGGGAGCACAGTGCCTCCAGGGCATGGACACGAAAAATGTCCCTTTTCTCTGAGAAAGAGAACTCTGCCCCCCACTTTCTGGATGTCAGTTTGGACAAGGGTTTTGGCCCTGCAAGGGCAGCCAGGGTCCTTGTCTGTGGCAGCTTGCGTCTGAAAGGAATTCCGCTCCGTGCGGATTTTCAGCAGGCGGCAGTCGACTCCCAGACATGGGGCCTTCGATACAAATAATGGCGCTTTTCCACGTGAAAGAAAACTCAGTCCCCCAGATCCATGATGCCAGTTTTTAGGAGGCATTTAGCCCTACAATTGCAGCCAGAGTTCTAGTTGATGGCAGCTTGGGTCTGGGAAGGATCTTGATCCGTGCGGCACTTCAGGTGGCGTCAGGGAGCACAGTGCCTTAGGGCCGGGACAAAAAAAGTGTTTCTTTCTCTGAGAAAGAGAAGTCTGACCCCCAGTTCCTTGATGTCAGTTTGGAGGAGGGTTTTGGCCCTCCAAGGGCAACCAGGGTCCTTGTCGGTGGCAGATTGGGTCTGCGAGGAATCCACCTATGTGCAGAATTTTAGCAGGCGGATGTCGATTTCCAGACATGGGGCCTTCGATACAAACAATGGCACTTTTCCACGTGAAAGAAAACTTAGGCCCCCAGATTCATGATGTCGCTTTGGTGGAGGGTTTTAGCCCTACAAATGCAACCAGAGTCCTGGTAGATGGCAGGTTGGGTCTGCGAGGGAACTTGATCCGTACGGAATTTCAGGAGGCGGCAGGGAGCAGATTGCCTCTAGGGCACGGACACAAAAAGTGTCCCTTTTCTCTGTGAAAGGGAACTCTGCCCCCCAGTTTCTTGATGTCAGTTTGGAGGAGGGTTTTGGCCCTGCAAGGGCAGCCACGGTTCTTCTCAGTGGCAGCTGTTGTCTACGAGGAATCCACCTCGGTGCTAAACTTCAGCAGGCGGCAGTCAACTCCCAGACATAGGGCCTGCAATACAAACGACGGCTCTTATCCACGTGAAAGAAAACTCAGTCCCCCAGATCCATGACACCGGTTTTTAGGAGGCATTTAGCCCTACAATTGCAGCCAGAGTTCTAGTTGATGGCAGCTTGGGTCTGGGAAGGATCTTTATCCGTGCGGCATTTCATGAGGCGGCAGGGAGCAGATTGCCTCTCGGGCATGGACACGAGAAGTGTTCCTTTTCTTTGAAAGAGAGAACTCTGCCTCCCAGTTTCTTGATGTCAGTTTGGAGCTCGGTTTTGGCCCTCCATGGCCAGCCAGGGTCCTTCTCAGTGGCACCTCGGGTCTGCAAGGGATTTTTATCCATGAAGAATTTCAGGAGGCAGCAAGGACGAGAGTGCCTCTAGGGCATGGACACGAAAAATGTCCCTTTTCTCTGAGAGAGAGAACACTGCACTCCACTTCTTGGATGTCAGTTTGGAGGAGGGTTTTGTCCCTGCAAGGGCAGCCAGGGTCCTTGTCAGTGGAAGCTTGGGTTTGCGAGGAATCCAGCTCCGTGCTGAATTTTAGCAGGCAGCAGTCGACTCCCAGACATGGAGCCTTCGATAAAAACAATGGCTCTTTTCCACGTGAAAGAAAACTCAGTCCCCCAGATCCAAGGTGCCAGTTTCTAGGAGGCATTTAGCCCTACAATTGCAGCCAGAGTTCTAGTTGATGGCAGCTTGGGTCTGGGAAGGATCTTGATCCGTGCGGCATTTCAGGTGAAGTCAGGGAGAAGATTGCTTAGGGCCGGGACACATAAAGTGTTTCTTTCTCTAAGAAAGAGAACTCTGACCCCCAGTTTCTTGATGTCAGTATGGAGGAGGGTTTTGGCCCCTGCAAGGGCAGCCAGGGTCCCAGTCGGTGGCAGATTGGGTCGGCGAGGAATCCACCTCTGTGCAGAATTTCAGGAGGCTACAGTCGACTCCCAGACATGGGGCCTACGATACATACGATGGCACTTTTCCACGTGAAAGAAAACTTAGGCCCCCAGATTCATGATGTCGCTTTGGTGGAGGGTTTTAGCCCTACAAATGCAGCCAGAGTCCTTGTTGACGGCAGCTTGGGTCTGCGAGGAATCTTCATCCGTGCAGAATTCCAGGAGCGGCAGGGAGCAGAGTGCCTCTAGGGCACAGAAACGCAAAGTGTCCCTTTTCTCTGAGAAAGAGAACTCTCCCCCCAGTTTCTTGATGTCAGTTTGGTGGAGGGTATTGGCCCTGCAAGGGCAGCCAGGGCTCTTTTCGGTGGCAGCATGGGTCTGCGAGGAATCTTGATCCCTCCGGAATTTCAGGAGGCGGCAGGGAGCAGAGTGCCTCTAGGGCATGGACACGAAAATTTTCCCTTTTCTCTGAGAAAGAGAACTCTTTCCCCCACTTTCTTGATGTCAGTTTGGAAGAGGGTTTTGGCCCTGCAAGGGAAGCCAGGGCTCTATTCGGTGGCAGCTTGCGTCTGCGAGGAATCCAGCTCCGTGCTGAATTTCAGCAATCGGAAGTCGACTCCCAGACATGGGGCCTGCGATACAAATGATGGCACTTTTCCATGTGAAAGAAAACTCAGTCCCCCAGATCCATGATGCCAGTTTTTAGGAGGCATTTAGCCCTACAATTGCAGCCAGAGTTCTAGTTGATGGCAGCTTGGGTCTGGGAAGGATCTTGAACCGTGCGGCATTTCAGGTGCCGTCCAGGACCACAGTGCCTTAGGGCCGGGACACAAAAAAGTGTCCTTTTCTCTGAGAAAGAGAACTCTGCCCCCCAGGTTCTTGATGTCAGTTTGGAGGAGGGTTTTGGCCCTGCAAGGGCAGCCAGTGTCCTTTTTGGTGATAGCTTGGGTCTGCGAGGAATCTTGATCCCTATAAAACTTTAGGAGGCGGCAGGGAGCACAGTACCTCTAGGGCATGTACAAAAAAAGTGTTTCTTTCTCTGAGAAAGAGAACTCTGCCCCCCAGGTTCTTGATGTCAGTTTGGCGGAGGGTTTTGGCCCTGCAAGGGCAGCCAGGGTCCTTGTCGGTGGCAGCTTGGGTCTGCGAGGAATCCACCTCCGTGCGGAATTTCAAGAGGGGTCAGTCGACTCCCAGACATGGAGCCTTCGATACAAACGATGGTGCTTTTCCACGTGAAATAAAACTCAGTCCCCCAGATCCATGATGCCAGTTTTCAGGAGGCATTTAGCCTACAATTGCAGCCAGAGTTCTAGTTGATGGCAGCTTGGGTCTGCGAGGAATCTTCATCCGTGCAGAATTCCAGGAGCGGCAGGGAGCACAGTGCCTTAGGGCCGGGACAAAAAAGTGTCCTTTTCTCTGAGAAAGAGAACACTGCCCCCCACTTTCTTGATGTCAGTTTGGAGGATGGTTTTGGCCCTGCAAGGGCAGCCAGGGCTCTTTTCGGTGGCAGCTTGGGTCTGCGAGGAATGTTGATCCCTACGGAATTTCAGGAGGCGGCAGGGAGCAGAGTGCCTCTAGGGCATGGACACGAAAATTGTCCCTTTTCTCTGAGAAAGAGAACTCTGCCCCCCACTTTCTTGATGTCAGTTTGGAGGAGAGTTTTGGCCCTGCAAGGGAAGTTAGGGTCCTTGTCAGTGGCAGCTTGGGTCTGCGAAAAATCCAGCTCCGTGCGGAATTTCAGCAGGCGGCAGTCGACACCCAGACATGGGACCTTCATACAAACAATGGCGCTTCTCCACGTGAAAGAAAACTCAGTCCCCCAGATCCATGATGCCAGTTTTTAGGAGGCATTTAGCCCTACAATTGCAGCCAGAGTTCTAGTTGATGGCAGCTTGGGTCTGGGAAGGATCTTGATCCGTGCGGCATTTCAGGTGGCGTCCGGGAGCACAGTGCCTTAGGGCCAGGACAAAAAAAGTGTTTCTTTCTCTGAGAAAGAGAAGTCTGACCCCCAGTGCCTTGATGTCAGTTTGGAGGAGGGTTTTGGCCCTCCAAGGGCAACCAGGGTCCTTGTCGGTGGCAGATTGGGTCTGCGAGGAATCCACCTATGTGCGGAATTTTAGCAGGCGGATGTCGATTTCCAGACATGGGGCCTACGATACAAACGTTGGCACTTTTCCACGTGAAAGAAAACTTAGGCCCCCAGATTCATGATGTCGCTTTGGTGGAGGGTTTTAGCCCTACAAATGCAACCAGAGTCCTGGTAGATGGCAGGTTGGGTCTGCGAGGGAACTTGATCCGTACGGAATTTCAGGAGGCGGCAGGGAGCAGATTGCCTCTAGGGCACGGACACAAAAAGTGTCCCTTTTCTCTGTGAAAGGGAACTCTGCCCCCCAGTTTCTTGATGTCAGTTTGGAGGAGGGTTTTGGCCCTGCAAGGGCAGCCACGGTTCTTCTCAGTGGCAGCTGTTGTCTACGAGGAATCCACCTCGGTGCTAAACTTCAGCAGGCGGCAGTCAACTCCCAGACATAGGGCCTGCAATACAAACGACGGCTCTTATCCACGTGAAAGAAAACTCAGTCCCCCAGATCCATGACACCGGTTTTTAGGAGGCATTTAGCCCTACAATTGCAGCCAGAGTTCTAGTTGATGGCAGCTTGGGTCTGGGAAGGATCTTTATCCGTGCGGCATTTCATGAGGCGGCAGGGAGCAGATTGCCTCTCGGGCATGGACACGAGAAGTGTTCCTTTTCTTTGAAAGAGAGAACTCTGCCTCCCAGTTTCTTGATGTCAGTTTGGAGCTCGGTTTTGGCCCTCCATGGCCAGCCAGGGTCCTTCTCAGTGGCACCTCGGGTCTGCAAGGGATTTTTATCCATGAAGAATTTCAGGAGGCAGCAAGGACGAGAGTGCCTCTAGGGCATGGACACGAAAAATGTCCCTTTTCACTGAGAGAGAGAACACTGCACTCCACTTCTTGGATGTCAGTTTGGAGGAGGGTTTTGTCCCTGCAAGGGCAGCCAGGGTCCTTGTCAGTGGAAGCTTGGGTTTGCGAGGAATCCAGCTCCGTGCTGAATTTTAGCAGGCAGCAGTCGACTCCCAGACATGGAGCCTTCGATAAAAACAATGGCTCTTTTCCACGTGAAAGAAAACTCAGTCCCCCAGATCCAAGGTGCCAGTTTCTAGGAGGCATTTAGCCCTACAATTGCAGCCAGAGTTCTAGTTGATGGCAGCTTGGGTCTGGGAAGGATCTTGATCCGTGCGGCATTTCAGGTGAAGTCAGGGAGCAGATTGCTTAGGGCCGGGACACATAAAGTGTTTCTTTCTCTAAGAAAGAGAACTCTGACCCCCAGTTTCTTGATGTCAGTATGGAGGAGGGTTTTGGCCCCTGCAAGGGCAGCCAGGGTCCCAGTCGGTGGCAGATTGGGTCTGTGAGGAATCCACCTCTGTGCAGAATTTCAGGAGGCTACAGTCGACTCCCAGACATGGGGCCTACGATACATACGATGGCACTTTTCCACGTGAAAGAAAACTTAGGCCCCCAGATTCATGATGTCGCTTTGGTGGAGGGTTTTAGCCCTACAAATGCAGCCAGAGTCCTTGTTGACGGCAGCTTGGGTCTGCGAGGAATCTTCATCCGTGCAGAATTCCAGGAGCGGCAGGGAGCAGAGTGCCTCTAGGGCACAGAAACGTAAAGTGTCCCTTTTCTCTGAGAAAGAGAACTCTCCCCCCAGTTTCTTGATGTCAGTTTGGTGGAGGGTATTGGCCCTGCAAGGGCAGCCAGGGCTCTTTTCGGTGGCAGCATGGGTCTGCGAGGAATCTTGATCCCTCCGGAATTTCAGGAGGCGGCAGGGAGCAGAGTGCCTCTAGGGCATGGACACGAAAATTTTCCCTTTTCTCTGAGAAAGAGAACTCTTTCCCCCACTTTCTTGATGTCAGTTTGGACAAGGGTTTTGGCCCTGCAAGGGAAGCCAGGGCTCTATTCGGTGGCAGCTTGCTTCTGCGAGGAATCCAGCTCCGTGCTGAATTTCAGCAATCGGAAGTCGACTCCCAGACATGGGGCCTGCGATACAAATGATGGCACTTTTCCACGTGAAAGAAAACTCAGTCCCCCAGATCCATGATGCCAGTTTTTAGGAGGCATTTAGCCCTACAATTGCAGCCAGAGTTCTAGTTGATGGCAGCTTGGGTCTGGGAAGGATCTTGAACCGTGCGGCATTTCAGGTGCCGTCCAGGACCACAGTGCCTTAGGGCCGGGACACAAAAAAGTGTCCTTTTCTCTGAGAAAGAGAACTCTGCCCCCCAGTTTCTTGATGTCAGTTTGGAGGAGGGTTTTGGCCCTGCAAGGGCAGCCAGTGTCCTTTCTGGTGATAGCTTGGGTCTGCGAGGAATCTTGATCCCTATAAAACTTTAGGAGGCGGCAGGGAGCACAGTACCTCTAGGGCATGTACAAAAAAAGTGTTTCTTTCTCTGAGAAAGAGAACTCTGCCCCCCAGGTTCTTGATGTCAGTTTGGCGGAGGGTTTTGGCCCTGCAAGGGCAGCCAGGGTCCTTGTCGGTGGCAGGTTGGGTCTGCGAGGAATCCACCTCCGTGCGGAATTTCAAGAGGCGTCAGTCGACTCCCAGACATGGAGCCTTCGATACAAACGATGGTGCTTTTCCACGTGAAAGAAAACTCAGTCCCCTCGATCCATGATGCCAGTTTTCAGGAGGCATTTAGCCCTACAATTGCAGCCAGAGTTCTAGTTGATGGCAGCTTGGGTCTGGGAAGGTTCTTTATCCGTGCGGCATTTCAGGTGGTGTCAGGGAGCACAGTGCCTTCGGGCCGGGACAAAAAAGTGTCCTTTTCTCTGAGAAAGAGAACTCTGCCCCACTGTTTCTTGATGTAAATTTTGAGGAGGGTTTTGGCCCTGCAAGGGCAGCCAGGGCTCTTTTCGGTGGCAGCTTGGGTCTGCGAGGAATGTTGATCCCTACGGAATTTCAGGAGGCGGCAGGGAGCAGAGTGCCTCTAGGGCATGGACACGAAAATTGTCCCTTTTCTCTGAGAAAGAGAACTCTGCCCCCCACTTTCTTGATGTCAGTTTGGAGGAGAGTTTTGGCCCTGCAAAGTTAGAGGTCAATCGGTGGCAGCTTGGAATATACGAAAAAATCCAATAGCCCGTCTGAACTATGGCGTCTCAACTCCCAGACATGGGGCCTTCGATACAAACAATGGCGCTTCTCCACGTGAAAGAAAACTCAGTCCCCCCCCAGATCCATGATGCCAGTTTTTAGGAGGCATTTAGCCCTACAATTGCAGCCAGAGTTCTAGTTGATGGCAGCTTGGGACTGGGAAGGATCTTTATCCATGCGGCATTTCAGGTGGCATCCGGGAGCACAGTGCCTTCGGGCAGGGACACAAAAAGTGTCCCTTATCTCTGAGAAAGAGAACTCTGCCCCCCACTTTCTTGATGTCAGTATGGAGGAGGGTTTTGGCCCTGCAAGGGCAGCCAGGGTCCTAGTCGGTGGCAGCTTGGGTCTGTGAGGGATCTTGCTCCATGCGGAATTTGAAGAGGCGGCAATCGACTCCCAGACATGGGGCCTTCGATACAAACAATGGCAATTTTCCACGTCAAAGAAAACTTAGGCCCCCAGATTCATGATGTCGCTTTGGTGGAGGGTTTTAGCCCTACAAATGCAACCAGAGTCCTGGTTGATGGCAGCTTGCGTCAGCGAATAATCTTGATCCATACGGAATTTCAGGTGGCGTCCAGAGCACAGTGGCCTTAGGGCCGGGCACAAAAAGTGTCCCTTTTCTCTGAGAAAGAGAACTCTGCCCCCCAGTTTCTTGATGTCAGTTTGGAGGAGGGTTTTGGCCCTGCAAGGGCAGCCAGGGTCCTTGTCGGTGGCAGCTTGGGTCTGCGAGGGATCTTAATCCATGCGGAATTTCAGAGGCGGCTGTCAACTCCCAGATATGGGCCTTCAATACAACAATGGCGCTTTTCCATGTGAAAGAAAACTCAGTCCCCCAGATCCATGATGCCAGTTTTTAGGAGGCATTTAGCCCTACAAATTGCAGCCAGAGTTCTAGTTGATGGCAGCTTGGGACTGGGAAGGATCTTGATCCGGGCGGCATTTCAGGTGGCATCCGGGAGCACAGTGCCTTAGGGCCGGGAGACAAAAAGTGTCCCTTTTCTCTGAGAAAGAGAACTCTGCCCCCCAGTTTCTTGATGTCAGTTTGGAGGAGGGTTTTGGCCCTGCAAGGGAAGCCAGGGCTCTTTTTGGTGGCAGCTTGGGTCTGCGAGGAGTCTTGATCCGTGTGGAATTTCAGGAGGTGGCAGGGAGCGTACTGCCTCTAGTGCATGGACATAAAAATTGTTTCTTTCTCTGAGAAAGAGAACTCTGCCCCCCAGTTTCTTCATGTCAGTTTGGAGGAGGGTTTTGGCCCTGCAAGGGCAGCCAGGGTCCTTGTCTGTGGCAGATTGGGTCTCCGTGAAATCCACCTCTGTGCGAAATCTTAGCCGTCGTCAATCAAATCCCAGATATGGGGTCTTCGATACAAACGATGACTATTTTCCACGTGAAAGAAAACTCCGTCCCCCAGATCCATGATGCCAGTTTTCCGGAGGCATTTAGCCCTACAATTTCAGCCAGAGTTCTAGTTGATGGCAGCTTGGGTCTGGGAAGGATCTTGATCCCTGCAGCATTTCAGGTGGCGTCGACGAGCAGAGTGCCTTAGGGACGGGACACAAAATGTCTCCTTTTCTCTGAGAAAGGGAACTCTGCACCCGAATTTCTTGATGTCAGTTTAGAGGAGCGTTTTAGCCCTGCATGGCCAGCAAGGGCTCTTTTCGGTGTCAGCATGGGTCGGCGAGGAATCTTGATCCGTATGGAATTCCAGGAAGCGGCAGGGAGCAGAGTGCCTCCAGGGCATGGACACGAAAAGTGTCCCTTTTCTCTAAGAGAGTAAACTCTGCCTCCCAGTTTCTTGATGTCAGTTTGGAGGAGGGGTTTGGCCCTGCAAGGACAGCCAGGGTCCTTGTCTGTGGTAGCTGTGGTCTGCGAGGAATCCAGCTCCGTGTGGAATTTCAGCAATCGGCAGTCAACTCCCAGACATGGGGCCTTCGATACAAACGATGGCGCTTTTCCACGTGAAAGAAAACCCAGTCCCCCAGATCCATGATGCCAGTTTTTAGGAGGCATTTAGCCCTACAATTGCAGCAAGACTTCTAGTTGATGGCAGCTTTGGTCTGGGAAGGATCTTGATCCGTGGAGAATTTCAGGTGGCGTCCAAGAGCACAGTGCCTCTAGGGCATGGACACAATAAGTGTCCTTTTCTCTGAGAAAGAGAACTCTGTCCCCCAGTTTCTTGATGTCAGTTTGGTGGAGGGTTTTGGCCCAGCAAGGGCGGCCACTGCTCTTTTCGGTGGCAGCTTGGGTCTGCGAGGAATCTTGATCCCTGCGGAATTTCAGGGGGCGACAGGGCGCAGATTGCCTCTAGGGCACGGACACGATAAGTGTCCCTTTTCTCTGAGAGAGGGAACTCTGCCCCCCCCCTTTCTTGATGTCAGTTTGGAGGAGGGTTTTGGCCCTGCAAAGGCAGCCAGGGTCCTTGTCGGTGGCAACTTGGGTCTGCGAGGAATCCAGCTCCGTGCGGAATTTCAAGAGGCGGCAGTCTACTCCCAGACATGGGACCTTCGATAGAAACTATGGCGCTTTTCAACGTGAAAGAAAACTCAGTCCCCCAGATTCATGATGTTGCTTTGGTGGAGGGTTTTAGCCCTACAAATGCAGCCAGGTTGATGGCAGTTTTCATCAGCGAGGAATCTTGATCCGAGCGGCATTTCAGGTGGCACCTGGGAGCACAGTGCCTTAGGGCATGGACACAAAAAGTGTCCTTTTCTCTGAGAAAGAGAACTCTGCCCCCCAGTTTCTTGATGTCAGTTTGGAGGAGGGTTTTGGCCCTGCAAGGGCAGCCAGGGCGCTTTTCGGTGGCAGCATGGGTCTGCGAGGAATCTTGATCCCTACGGAATTTCAGGAGGCGGCGGGGAGGACACTGCTTCTAGGCCATAGACACGAAAAGTATCCCTTTTCTCTGAGAAGGAGAACCCTGCCCCCCAGTTTCTTGATGTCAGTTTGGAGGAGGGTTTTGGCCTTGCAAGGGCAGCCAGAGTCTTAATCGGTGGCAGCTTGGGTCTGTGAGGAATCCAGCTCCGTGCAGAATTTGAAGAGGCGGCAGTCGACTACCAGACATGGGGCCTACGATACAAATGATTGCACTTTTCCACGTGAAAGAAAACTTAGGCCCCCAGATCCATGATGTTGGTTTCGTGGAGGGTAATAGGCCTACAAATTCAGGCAGAGTCCTGGTTGATGACACATTGCTTCAGCGAGGAATCATGGTCCATACGGAATTTCAGGTGGCGGCAGGGAGAACTGTGCCTTAGGGCCTGGGACACAAAAAGTTTCCCTTTCCTCTGAGAAAGAGAACTCTGTCCCCAGTTTCTTGATGTCAGTTTGGAGGAGGGTTTTGGCCCTGCAAGGGAAGCCAGGGCTCTTTTCCATGGCAGCATGGGTCTGCGAGGAATCTTGATCCCTACGGAATTTCAGGTGGCGTCTGGGAGCACAGTGCCTTAGGCCCGGGACACAAAAAGTGTCCCTGTTCTCTGAGAGAGAGAACTCTGCCCCCCACTTTCTTGATGTCAGTTTGGAGGAGGGTTTTGGACCTGCAAGGGCAGCCAGGGTCCTTGTTGGTGGTAGTTTGGATCAGCGAGGGATCCAGCTCCGTGCGGAATTTTAGCAGGCAGCAGTCGACTCCCAGACATGGGGCCTGCGATACAAATGATGGCGCTTTTCCATGTGAAAGAAAACTCAGTCCCCCAGATCCATAATGCCAGTTTTAAGGAGGCATTTAGCCCTACAATTGCAGCCAGAGTTCTAGTAATGGCAGTTTCGCTCTGGGAAGGATCTTGGTCCGTGCGGCATTTCAGGTGCCGTCCTGGTGCACAGTGCCTTCGGGCCAGGACATAAAAAGTGTCCTTTTCTCTCCGAAAAAGAACTCTGCCCCCCAGTGTCTTGATGTCAGTTTGGAGGACGGTGTTGGCCCAGCAAGGGACGCCAGGGCTCTTTTCGGTGGAAGCATGGGTCTGCGAGGAATCTTGATCCCTACGGAATTTCAGGAGGCGGCAGGGAGCACAGTGCCTCTAGAGCATGTACAAAAAAAGTGTTTCTCTCTCTGAGAATGAGAACTCTGCCCCCCAGTTTCTTGATGTCAGTTTGCAGGAGGGTTTTGGCCCTGCAAGAGAAACCAGGGCTCTTTTCCATGGCAGCATGGGTCTGCGAGGAATCTTGATCCATACGGAATTTCAGGAGGCGGCTGGGAGCACAGTGCCTCCAGGGCATGGACACGAAAAATGTCCCTTTTCTCTGAGAAAGAGAACTCTGCCCCCCACTTTCTGGATGTCAGTTTGGACAAGGGTTTTGGCCCTGCAAGGGCAGCCAGGGTCCTTGTCTGTGGCAGCTTGCGTCTGAAAGGAATTCCGCTCCGTGCGGATTTTCAGCAGGCGGCAGTCGACTCCCAGACATGGGGCCTTCGATACAAATAATGGCGCTTTTCCACGTGAAAGAAAACTCAGTCCCCCAGATCCATGATGCCAGTTTTTAGGAGGCATTTAGCCCTACAATTGCAGCCAGAGTTCTAGTTGATGGCAGCTTGGGTCTGGGAAGGATCTTGATCCGTGCGGCACTTCAGGTGGCGTCAGGGAGCACAGTGCCTTAGGGCCGGGACAAAAAAAGTGTTTCTTTCTCTGAGAAAGAGAAGTCTGACCCCCAGTTCCTTGATGTCAGTTTGGAGGAGGGTTTTGGCCCTCCAAGGGCAACCAGGGTCCTTGTCGGTGGCAGATTGGGTCTGCGAGGAATCCACCTATGTGCGGAATTTTAGCAGGCGGATGTCGATTTCCAGACATGGGGCCTACGATACAAACGTTGGCACTTTTCCACGTGAAAGAAAACTTAGGCCCCCAGATTCATGATGTCGCTTTGGTGGAGGGTTTTAGCCCTACAAATGCAACCAGAGTCCTGGTAGATGGCAGGTTGGGTCTGCGAGGGAACTTGATCCGTACGGAATTTCAGGAGGCGGCAGGGAGCAGATTGCCTCTAGGGCACGGACACGAAAAGTGTCCCTTTTCTCTGTGAAAGGGAACTCTGCCCCCCAGTTTCTTGATGTCAGTTTGGAGGAGGGTTTTGGCCCTGCAAGGGCAGCCACGGTTCTTCTCAGTGGCAGCTGTTGTCTACGAGGAATCCACCTCGGTGCTAAACTTCAGCAGGCGGCAGTCAACTCCCAGACATAGGGCCTGCAATACAAACGACGGCTCTTATCCACGTGAAAGAAAACTCAGTCCCCCAGATCCATGACACCGGTTTTTAGGAGGCATTTAGCCCTACAATTGCAGCCAGAGTTCTAGTTGATGGCAGCTTGGGTCTGGGAAGGATCTTTATCCGTGCGGCATTTCATGAGGCGGCAGGGAGCAGATTGCCTCTCGGGCATGGACACGAGAAGTGTTCCTTTTCTTTGAAAGAGAGAACTCTGCCTCCCAGTTTCTTGATGTCAGTTTGGAGCTCGGTTTTGGCCCTCCATGGCCAGCCAGGGTCCTTCTCAGTGGCACCTCGGGTCTGCAAGGGATTTTTATCCATGAAGAATTTCAGGAGGCAGCAAGGACGAGAGTGCCTCTAGGGCATGGACACGAAAAATGTCCCTTTTCTCTGAGAGAGAGAACACTGCACTCCACTTCTTGGATGTCAGTTTGGAGGAGGGTTTTGTCCCTGCAAGGGCAGCCAGGGTCCTTGTCAGTGGAAGCTTGGGTTTGCGAGGAATCCAGCTCCGTGCTGAATTTTAGCAGGCAGCAGTCGACTCCCAGACATGGAGCCTTCGATAAAAACAATGGCTCTTTTCCACGTGAAAGAAAACTCAGTCCCCCAGATCCAAGGTGCCAGTTTCTAGGAGGCATTTAGCCCTACAATTGCAGCCAGAGTTCTAGTTGATGGCAGCTTGGGTCTGGGAAGGATCTTGATCCGTGCGGCATTTCAGGTGAAGTCAGGGAGAAGATTGCTTAGGGCCGGGACACATAAAGTGTTTCTTTCTCTAAGAAAGAGAACTCTGACCCCCAGTTTCTTGATGTCAGTATGGAGGAGGGTTTTGGCCCCTGCAAGGGCAGCCAGGGTCCCAGTCGGTGGCAGATAGGGTCGGCGAGGAATCCACCTCTGTGCAGAATTTCAGGAGGCTACAGTCGACTCCCAGACATGGGGCCTACGATACATACGATGGCACTTTTCCACGTGAAAGAAAACTTAGGCCCCCAGATTCATGATGTCGCTTTGGTGGAGGGTTTTAGCCCTACAAATGCAGCCAGAGTCCTTGTTGACGGCAGCTTGGGTCTGCGAGGAATCTTCATCCGTGCAGAATTCCAGGAGCGGCAGGGAGCAGAGTGCCTCTAGGGCACAGAAACGTAAAGTGTCCCTTTTCTCTGAGAAAGAGAACTCTCCCCCCAGTTTCTTGATGTCAGTTTGGTGGAGGGTATTGGCCCTGCAAGGGCAGCCAGGGCTCTTTTCGGTGGCAGCATGGGTCTGCGAGGAATCTTGATCCCTCCGGAATTTCAGGAGGCGGCAGGGAGCAGAGTGCCTCTAGGGCATGGACACGAAAATTTTCCCTTTTCTCTGAGAAAGAGAACTCTTTCCCCCACTTTCTTGATGTCAGTTTGGAAGAGGGTTTTGGCCCTGCAAGGGAAGCCAGGGCTCTATTCGGTGGCAGCTTGCGTCTGCGAGGAATCCAGCTCCGTGCTGAATTTCAGCAATCGGAAGTCGACTCCCAGACATGGGGCCTGCGATACAAATGATGGCACTTTTCCATGTGAAAGAAAACTCAGTCCCCCAGATCCATGATGCCAGTTTTTAGGAGGCATTTAGCCCTACAATTGCAGCCAGAGTTCTAGTTGATGGCAGCTTGGGTCTGGGAAGGATCTTGAACCGTGCGGCATTTCAGGTGCCGTCCAGGACCACAGTGCCTTAGGGCCGGGACACAAAAAAGTGTCCTTTTCTCTGAGAAAGAGAACTCTGCCCCCCAGTTTCTTGATGTCAGTTTGGAGGAGGGTTTTGGCCCTGCAAGGGCAGCCAGTGTCCTTTCTGGTGATAGCTTGGGTCTGCGAGGAATCTTGATCCCTATAAAACTTTAGGAGGCGGCAGGGAGCACAGTACCTCTAGGGCATGTACAAAAAAAGTGTTTCTTTCTCTGAGAAAGAGAACTCTGCCCCCCAGGTTCTTGATGTCAGTTTGGCGGAGGGTTTTGGCCCTGCAAGGGCAGCCAGGGTCCTTGTCGGCGGCAGCTTGGGTCTGCGAGGAATCCACCTCCGTGCGGAATTTCAAGAGGCGTCAGTCGACTCCCAGACATGAAGCCTTCGATACAAACGATGGTGCTTTTCCACGTGAAATAAAACTCAGTCCCCCAGATCCATGATGCCAGTTTTTAGGAGGCCTTTAGCCCTACTATTGCAGCCAGAATCCTGGCTGATGGCAGCTTGGGTCTGGGAAGAATCTTGATCCATATGGAATATCCGGTTGCGTCCGGGAGCACAGTTCCTTAGGGCCGGAACACAAAAAGTGTCCCTTTTCTCTGAGAAAGAGAACTCTGCCCCCCAGTTTCTTAAAGTCAGTTTGGAGGAGGGTTTTGGCCCTGCAAGGGCAGCCAGGGTCCTTGTCGGTGGCAGCTTGGATCTGCGAGGGATCCAGCTCCGTGCGGAATTTGGAGAGGCGGCAGTCGACTCCCTGAAACGGCGCCTACAATACAAATGATGGCGCTTTTCCACGTGAAAGAAAACGTAGGCCCCCAGATTCATGATGTCGGTTTGGTGGAGCGTTTTAACCGTACAATTGCAGCCAGAGTCCTGGTTGACGGCAGCTGGAGTCAGCGAGCATTCTTTATCGGTACGGAATTTCAGGTGGCATCAGGGAGCAGAGTGCCGTATGGCCAGGACACAAAAAGTGTCCCGTTACTCTGAGAAAGTGAACTCTGTCCCCCAGTTTCCTGATGTCAGTTTGGAAGAGGGTTTTGGCCCTGCAAGGGCAGCCAGGGCTCTTTTCGGTCGCAGCTTGGGTCTGCGAGGAATTTCATCCGTGCAGAATTTCAGGTGGCGGCAGGGAGCACAGTGCCTCTAGGGCATGGACACGAAAAGCGTCCGTCGTCTCTGAGAGAAAAAACTCTGCCCCCCTGTTTCTTGATGTCAGTTTGCAGGAGGGTTTTGGCCCTGCAAGGGCAGCCAGGGTCCTTGTCGGTGGCAGCTTGGGTCTGCAAGGAATCCACCTCCATGCGGAATTTAAAGAGGCGTCAGTCAACTCCCACATATGGCGCCTACGATGCAAATGATGGCACTTTTCAACGTGAAAAAAAACGTAGGCCCGCAGATTCATGACGTTGGTTTGGTGGAGCGTTTTAACCCTACAATTGCAGCCAGAGCCCTGGTTGATGGCATCTTGCGTCAGCGAAGAATCTTGATCCGTACGGAATTTCAGGTGGCATCAAGGAGCACAGTGCCTTTGGGCCAGGACACAAAAAGTGTCCCTTTTCTCTGAGAAAGAGAACTCTGCCCCCCAGTTTCTTGATGTCAGTTTGGAGGAGGGTTTTGGCCCTGCAAAGCCAGCCAGGGCTCTTTTCAATGGCAGCTTGGGTCTGCGAGGAATTTTGATCCGTGCAGAACTTCAGGAGGCGGCAGGGAGCACAGTGCCTTAGGGCATGGAAGCAAATAGTGTCCCGTTTCTCTGAGAGAGAAAACTCTGCCCCCCACTTTCTTGATGTCAGTTTGGAGGAGGGTGTTGGTCCTGCAAGGGCAGCCAGGGTCCTTGTCAGTGGCAGCTTGCGTCTTCGAGGAATCCACCTCCGTGCGGAACTTGAAGAGGCGGCAGTCGACTCCCAGACAGGGGGCCTGCGATACAAATGATGGCACTTTTCCACGTGAAAGAAAACTTAGGCCCCCAGATTCATGATGTCGGTTTGGTGGAGGGTTTTAGCCCTACAAATGCAACCAGGGTCCTGGTTGATGGCAGCTTTAGTCAGCGAATAATCTTGATCCATACGGATATTCAGGTGGCGTCCGGGAGCAGAGTGCCTTAGGGCCACGAAAAAAAAAGTGTCCTTGTCTCTGAGAAAGAGAGCTCTGCCCCCCAGTTTCTTGATGTCAGTTTGGAGGAGGGTTTTGGCCCTGCAAGGGCAGCCAGGGTCCTTCTCGGTGGCTCCTTGGGTCTGCGAGGAATCTTAATCCATGCGGAATTTTAGCATGGGGCTGTCAACTCCCAGACATAGGGCCTTCGATACAAATGATGGCAGTTTTCCACGTGAAAGACAACTCACTCTCCCAGATCCACGATGCCAGTTTTTAGGAGGCATTTAGCCCTACAATTGCAGCCAGAGTTCTAGTTGATGGCAGCTTGGGTCTAGGAAGGATCTTGATCCGTGCGACATTACAGGTGGCGTCCGGGAGCACAGTGCCTTAGGGCTGGGACACAAAAAGTGTCCCTTTTCTCTGAGAAAGAGAACTCTGCCCCCCACTTTCTTGATGTCAGTTTGGAGGAGGGTTTTGGCCCTGCAAGGGAAGCCAGGGTCCTTGTCGATGGCAGCTTGGGTCTGTAGGGGATCTTGCTCCATGCGGAATTTGAAGAGGCGGCAGTCAACTCCCAGACAGGGGGCCTACGATACAAATGATGGCACTTTTCCACGTGAAAGAAAACTTAGGCCCCCAGATTCATGATATCGGTTTGGTGGGAGGTTTTAGCCCTACAAATGCAACCAGAGTCCTGGTTGATGGCAGCTTGCGTCAGCGAATAATCTTGATCCATACGGAATTTCAGGTGGCGTCCGGGAGCACAGTGCCTTAGGGCCGGGACACAAAAAGTGTCCCTTTTCTCTGAGAAAGAGAACTCTGCCCCCCAGTTTCTTGATGTCAGTTTGGAGGAGGGTTTTGGCCCTGCAAGGGTAGTCAGTATCCTTGTCGGTGGCAGCTTGGGTCTGCGAGGAATCTTAATCTATACGGAATTTCAGCAAGCGGCTTTCAACTCCCAGACATGGGGCCTTCGATACAAACAATGGCGCTTTTCCACGAGAAAGAAAACTCAGTCCCCCAGATCCATGATGCCAGTTTTTAGGAGGCATTTAGCCCTACAATTGCAGCCAGAGTTCTAGTTGATGGCAGCTTGGGCCTGGGAAGGATCTTGATCCGCGGCATTTCAGGTGGCGTCCGGGAGCACAGTGCCTTAGGGCCGGGACAAAAAAGTGTCCCTTTTCTCTGAGAAAGAGAACTCTGCCCCCCAGTTTCTTGATGTCAGTTTGGAGGAGGGTTTTGGCCCTGCAAGGGCAGCCAGGGCTCTTTTCGGTGGCAGCTTGGGTCTGTGAGGGATCTTGCTCCATGTGGAATTTGAAGAGGCGGCAGTCGATTCCCAGACATGGGGCCTATGCTACAAATGATGGCACTTTTCCACGTGAAAGAAAACTTAGGCCCCCAGATTCATGATGTCGGTTTGGTGGAGGGTTTTAGCCCTACAAATGCAACCAGGGTCCAGGTTGATGGCAGCTTGCGTCAGCGAATAATCTTGATCCATACGGAATTTCAGGTGGCGTCCGGGAGCACAGTGCCTTAGGGCCGGGACACAAAAAGTGTCCCTTTTCTCTGAGAACGAGAAGTCTGCCCCCCAGTTTCTTGATGTCAGTTTGGAGAAGGGTTTTGGCCCTGCAAGGGCAGCCAGGGTCCTTGTCGGTGGCAGCTAGGGTCTGCGAGGATTCTTAATCCATGCGGAATTTCTGCAAGCGGCTCTCAACTCCCAGACATGGGGCCTTTGATACAAACAATGGCGCTTTTCCACGTGAAAGAAAACTCAGTCCCCCAGATCCATGATGCCAGTTTTTAGGAGGCATTTAGGCCTACAATTGCAGCCAGAATCCTGGTTGATGGCAGCTTGGGTCTGGGAAGGATCTTGATCCTTGCAGCATTTCAGATGGCGTCCGGGTGCACAGTCCGTTATGGCCGGGACACAAAAAGTGTCCCTTTCTCTGAGAACGAGAACTCTGCCCCCCAGTTCCTTGATGTCAGTTTGGAGGAGGGTTTTGGCCCTCCGAGGGCAGCCAGGGTCCTAGTCGGTGGCAGCTTGTGTCTGTGAGGGATCTTGCTCCATGCGGAATTTGAAGAGGCGGCAGTGGACTCCCAGACATGGGGCCTACGATACAAACAATGGCAATTTGCCACGTGAAAGAAAACTTAGGCCCCCAGATTCATGATGTCGCTTTGGTGGAGGGTTTTAGCCCTACAAATGCAACCAGAATCCTTGTTGATGGCAGCTTGCGTCAGCGAATAATATTGATCCATACGGAATTTCAGGTGGCATCCGGGAGCACAGTGCCTTCGGGCCGGGACACAAAAAGTGTCCCTTTTCTCTGAGAAAGAGAACTCTGCCCCCCAGTTTCTTGATGTCAGTTTGGAGGAGTGTTTTGGCCCTGCAAGTGTAGTCCGTATCCTTCTCAGTGGAAGCTTGGGTCTGCGAGGAATCCAGCTCCGTGCGGAACTTCAGCAAGCGGCTCTCAACTCCCAGACATGGGGCCTTCGATACAAACAATGGCGCTTTTCCACGAGAAAGAAAACTCAGTCCCCCAGATCCATGATGCCAGTTTTTAGGAGGCATTTAGCCCTACAATTGCAGCCAGAGTTCTAGTTATGGCAGCTTGGTTCTGGGAAGGATCTTGATCCGAGCGGCATTTCAGGTGGCGTCCGGGAGCACAGTGCCTTCGGGCCGGGACACAAAAAGTGTCCCTTTTCTCTGAGAACGACAACTCTGCCCCCCACTTTCTTGATGTCAGTATGGAGGACGGTTTTGGACCTGCAAGGGCAGCCAGGGCTCTTTTCGGTGGCAGCTTGGGTCTGCGAAGATTTTTGATCCGTGCGGAATTCCAGAAGGCAGCAGTCGACTCCCAGACATTGGGCCTTGGATACAAACAATGGCGCTTTTCCACGTGAAAGAAAACTCACTCCCCCTGATCCATGATGCCAGTTTTTAGGAGGCCTTTAGCCCTACTATTGCAGCCAGAATCCTGGCTGATGGCAGCTTGGGTCAGTAAGGAATCTTGATCCATATGGAATATCCGGTTGCGTCCGGGAGCACAGTTCCTTAGGGCCAGAACACAAAAATACCCTTTACTCTGAGAAAGAGAACTCTGCCCCACAGGTTCTTGATGTCAGTTTGGAGGAGGGTTTTGGCCCTGCAAGGGCAGCCAGGGTCCTTGTCAGTGGCAGCTTGCGTCTGCGAGGAATCCACCTCCGTGCGGAACTTGAAGAGGCGGCAGTCGACTCCCAGACATAGGGGCTTCGACACAAACGATGGCACTTTTCCACGTGAAAGAAAACTCAGTCCCCCAGATCCATAATGCCAGTTTTTAGAAAGCATTTAGCCTTACAATTGCAGCCAGAGTCCTGGTTGATGGCAGCTTTCGTCAGCGAGGAATCTGTATCCATACGGATTTTCAGGGGGCGTCCAGGAGCACAGTGCCTCAGGGCCGGGACACAAAAAGTGTCCCTTTTCTCTGAGAAAGAGAACTCTGCCCCCCAGTTTCTTGATGTCAGTTTGGAGGAGGGTTTTGGCCCTGCAAGGGCGGCCATTGTCCTATCGGTGGCAGCTTGGGTCTGCAAGGAATCTTAATCCATGCGGAATTTCAGCAAGCGGCTCTCAACTCCCAGACATGGGGCCTTCGATACAACCAATGGCGCCTTTCCACGTGAAAGAAAACTCAGTCCCCCAGATCCATGATGCCAGGATTTAGGAGGCATTTAGCCCTACAATTGCAGCCAGAGTTCTAGTTGATGGCAGCTTGGGTCTGGAAGGGATCTTGATCCGTTCGGCATTACAGGTGGCGTAGGGGAGCACAGTGCCTTAGCTGCTCAGGACCACAAAGATGGTACCTCCATAGCCTATACTCTGAGAAAAGAGAAACCTGCCCCCCATGTTTCTTGATGTCAGATGCGGAGCGAGCGGCTTTTGGCCCTGCAAGGGCAGCCAGGGATTCCGTAGTCGGGGCAGCATTGGCGTCTGTGAGCGGATCTTCCTCCCATGCCGGAATTTGAGAGGCGCAGTCGACTCCAACATGGGGCCTACGATACAAAACAATGGCCAATTTGCCACGTGAAAAGAAAACTTCATAGGCCCCAGATTCATATGTCGCTTTGGTGGAGGGTTTTAGCCCTTACAAATGCAACCAGAGTCATGGTTGATGGCAGCTTGCGTCAGCGAATAATCTTGATCCATACGGAATTTCAGGTGGCGTCCGGGAGCACAGTGCCTTAGGGCCGGGACACAAAAAGTGTCCCTTTTCTCTGAGAAAGAGAACTCTGCCCCCCAGTTTCTTGATGTCAGTTTGGAGGAGGGTTTTGGCCCTGCAAGGGTAGTCAGTATCCTTGTCGGTGGCAGCTTGGGTCTGCGAGGTATCTTAATCTATACGGAATTTCAGCAAGCGGCTTTCAACTCCCAGACATGGGGCCTTCGATACAAATAATGGCGCTTTTCCACGAGAAAGAAAACTCAGTCCCCCAGATCCATGATGCCAGTTTTTAGGAGGCATTTAGCCCTACAATTGCAGCCAGAGTTCTAGTTGATGGCAGCTTGGGCCTGGGAAGGATCTTGATCCGGGCGAAATTTCAGCAGGCAGCAGGGGGAACAGTGCCTTAGGGCCAGGACACAAAAAGTGTCCCTTTTCTCTGAGAAAGAGAACTCTGCCCCCCATTTCTTGATGTCAGTTTGGAGGAGGGTTTTGGCCCTGCAAGGGCAGCCAAAGCTCTTTTCGGTGGCAGCTTGGGTCTGTGAGGGATCTTGCTCCATGTGGAATTTGAAGAGGCGGCAGTCGACTCCCAGACATGGGGCCTATGCTACAAATGATGGCACTTTTCCACGTGAAAGAAAACTTAGGCCCCCAGATTCATGATGTCGCTTTGGTGGAGGGTTTTAGCCCTACAAATGCAACCAGGGTCCAGGTTGATGGCAGCTTGCGTCAGCGAATAATCTTGATCCATACGGAATTTCAGGTGGCGTCCGGGAGCACAGTGCCTTAGGGCCGGGACACAAAAAGTGTCCCCTTTCTCTGAGAAAGAGAACTCTGCCCCCCAGTTTCTTGATGTCAGTTTGGAGGAGGGTTTTGGCCCTGCAAGGGCAGCCAGGGTCCTTGTCGGTGGCAGCTTGGGTCTGTGAGGGATCTTGCTCCATGCGGAATTTGAAGAGGCGGCTGTCGACTCCCAGACATGGGGCCTACGATACAAATGATGGCACTTATCCACGTGAAAGAAAACTCAGTCCCCCAAATCCATGATGCCAGTTTTTAGGAGGCATTTAGCCCTACAATTGCAGCCAGAATCCTGGTTGATGGCAGCTTGGGTCTGGGAAGGATCTTGATCCTTGCAGCATTTCAGATGGCGTCCGGGTGCACAGTCCGTTATGGCCGGGACACAAAAAGTGTCCCTTTCTCTGAGAACGAGAACTCTGCCCCCCAGTTCCTTGATGTCAGTTTGGAGGAGGGTTTTGGCCCTCCGAGGGCAGCCAGGGTCCTAGTCGGTGGCAGCTTGTGTCTGTGAGGGATCTTGCTCCATGCGGAATTTGAAGAGGCGGCAGTCGACTCCCAGACATGGGGCCTTTGATACAAACAATGGCAATTTTCCACGTGAAAGAAAACTTAGGCCCCCAGATTCATGATGTCGCTTTGGTGGAGGGTTTTAGCCCTACAAATGCAACCAGAATCCTTGTTGATGGCAGCTTGCGTCAGCGAATAATCTTGATCCATACGGAATTTCAGGTGGCATCGAGAGCACAGTGCCTTCGGGCCGGACACAAAAAGTGTCCCTGTATCTCTGAGAAGAGAAGAACCTCTGCCCCCAGTTTCTTGGATGTCAGTTTGGAGTGAGGTTTTTGCCTTGCAAGTGTTGTCGTATCCTTCGTGGTGGAAGCTTGGTCTCGCAGAATCAGCCGTGCGGAACTTTCAGCAAGCGGTGTCAACTCCCAGGAACATGGGGCCTTCGATTAACAAACAATGGCGCTTTTCCCACGAGTGAAAAAAACTCAGTCCCCCAGATCCATGATGCCAGTTTTTAGGAGGCATTAGCCCTACAATTGCAGCCAGACGTTCTAGTTCATGGCCAGCTTGCGTTTCTGGGAAGGATCTATATCCCGAGCGCGCATATTCACGGTGGCGTCCGGTGACCAAACAGTGCCTTAGGGCCGCGACACAAAAGTTGTCCCTTTTCTCTGAGAAAGAGAACTCTGCCCCCCAGTTTCTTGATGTCAGTTTGGAGGAGGGTTTTGGCCCTGCAAGGGCAGCCAGGGCTCTTTTCGGTGGCAGCTTGGGTCTGCGAAGATTTTTCATCCGTGCGGAATTTCAGAAGGCAGCAGTCGACTCCCAGACATTGGGCCTTGGATACAAACAATGGCGCTTTTCCACGTGAAAGAAAACTCACTCCCCCAGATCCATGATGCCAGTTTTTAGGAGGCATTTAGCCCTACAATTGCAGCCAGAGTTCTAGTTGATGGCAGCTTGGTTCTGGGAAGGATCTTGATCCGAGCGGCATTTCAGGTGGCGTCCGGGAGCACAGTGCCTTCGGGCCGGGACACAAAAAGTGTCCCTTTTCTCTGAGAACGACAACTCTGCCCCCCACTTTCTTGATGTCAGTATGGAGGACGGTTTTGGACCTGCAAGGGCAGCCAGGGCTCTTTTCGGTGGCAGCTTGGGTCTGCGAAGATTTTTGATCCGTGCGGAATTCCAGAAGTCAGCAGTCGACTCCCAGACATTGGGCCTTGGATACAAACAATGGCGCTTTTCCACGTGAAAGAAAACTCACTCCCCCTGATCCATGATGCCAGTTTTTAGGAGGCCTTTAGCCCTACTATTGCAGCCAGAATCCTGGCTGATGGCAGCTTGGGTCAGTAAGGAATCTTGATCCATATGGAATATCCGTTGCGTCCGGGAGCACAGTTCCTTAGGGCCAGAACACAAAAATACCCTTTTCTCTGAGAAAGAGAACTCTGCCCCCCAGGTTCTTGATGTCAGTTTGGAGGAGGGTTTTGGCCCTGCAAGGGCAGCCAGGGTCCTTGTCGGTGGCAGCTTGGGTCTGCGAGGAATCCACCTCCGTGCGGAATTTGGAGAGGCGGCAGTCGACTCCCTGAAACAGCGCCTACAATACAAATGATGGCGCTTTTCCACGTGAAAGAAAACGTAGGCTGCCAGATTCATGATGTCGGTTTGGTGGAGCGTTTTAACCGTACAATTGCAGCCAGAGTCCTGGTTGACGGCAGCTGGAGTCAGCGAGCATTCTTTATCGGTACGGAATTTCAGGTGGCATCAGGGAGCAGAGTGCCGTATGGCCAGGACACAAAAAGTGTCCCTTTTCTCTGAGAAAGAGAACTCTGTCCCCCAGTTTCCTGATGTCAGTTTGGAAGAGGGTTTTGGCCCTGCAAGGGCAGCCAAGGCTCTTTTCGGTGGAAGCTTGGGTCTGCAAGGAATTTCATCCGTGCAGAATTTCAGGTGGCGGCAGGGAGCACAGTGCCTCTAGGGCATGGACACGAAAAGTGTCAGTCGTCTCTGAGAGAGAAAACTCTGCCCCCCAGTTTCTTGATGTCAGTTTGGCGGAGGGTTTTGGCCCTGCAAGGGCAGCCAGGGTCCTAGTCGGTGGCAGCTTGGGTCTGTGAGGGATCTTGCTCCATGCGGAATTTGAAGAGGCGGCAGTCGACTCCCAGACAGGGGGCCTGCGATACAAATGATGGCAATTTTCCACGTGAAAGAAAACTTAGGCCCCCAGATTCATGATGTCGGTTTGGTGGAGGGTTTTGGCCCTACAAATGCAGCCAGAGTCCTGGTTGATGGCATCTTGCGTCAGCGAACAATCTTGATCCATACGGAATTTCAGGTGGCGTCCGGGAGCACAGTGCCTTAGGGCCGGGACACAAAAAGTGTCCCTTTTCTCTGAGAAAGAGAACTCTGCCCCCCAGCTTCTTGATGTCAGTTTGGAGGAGGGTTTTGGCCCGGCAACAGTAGTCCGTATCCTTGTCGGTGGCAGCTAGTGTCTGCGAGGAATCTTAATCCATGCGGAATTTCATCAAGCGGCTGTAAACTCCCAGACATGGGGCCTTCGATACAAACAATGGCGCCTTTCCACGTGAAAGAAAACTCAGTCCCCCAGATCCATGATGCCAGTTTTTAGGAGGCATTTAGCCCTACAATTGCAGCCAGAGTTCTAGTTGATGGCAGCTTGGGTCTGGGAAGGATCTTGATCCAGGCGGCATTTCAGGTGACGTCCGGGAGCACAGTGCCTTAAGGGCGGGACACAAAATGTGTCCCTTTTCTCTGAGAAAGAGAACTCTGCCCCCCAGTTTCTTGATGTCAGTTTGGAGGAGGGTTTTGGCCCTGCAAGGGCAGCCAGGGTCCTAGTCGGTGGCAGCTTGGATCTGTGAGGGATCTTGCTCCATGAAGAATTTGAAGAGGCGGCAGTCGACTCCCAGACATGGGGCCTACGATACAAACAATGGCAATTTGCCACGTGAAAGAAAACTTAGGCCCCCAGATTCATGATGTCGGTTTGGTGGAGGGTTTTAGCCCTAGAAATGCAACCAGAGTCCTGGTTGATGGCAGCTTGCGTCAGCGAATAATCTTGATCCATACAGAATTTCAGGTGGCGTCCGGGAGCACAGGGCCTTAGGGCCAGGACACAAAAAGTGTTCCTTTTCTCTGAGATAGAGAACTCTGCCCCCCAGCTTCTTGATGTCAGTTTGGAGGAGGGTTTTGGCCTTGCAAGGGTAGTCAGTATCCTTGTCGGTGGCAGCTTGGGTCTGCGAGGAATCCTAATCTATGCGGAATTTCTGCAAGCGGCTCTCAACTCCCAGACATGGGGCCTTCGATACAAACAATGGCGCTTTTCCACGTGAAAGAAAACTCAGTCCCCCAGATCCATGATGCCACTTTTTAGGAGGCATTTAGCCCTACAATTGCAGCCAGAGTTCTAGTTGATGGCAGCTTGGGTCTGGGAAGGATCTTGATCCGGGCGGCATTTCAGGTGGCGTCCGGGAGCACAGGGCCTTAGGGCCAGGACACAAAAAGTGTCCCTTTTCTCTGAGAAAGAGAACTCTGCCCCCCAGTTTCTTGATGTCAGTTTGGAGGAGGGTTTTGGCCCTGCAAGGGCAGCCAGGGTCCTAATCGGTGGCAGCTTGGGTCTGTGAAGGGATCTTGCTCCATGCGGAATTTGAAGAGGCGGCAGTCGACTCCCAGACAGGGGGCCTACGATACAAATGATGGCACTTTTCCAAGTGAAAGAAAACTTAGGCCCCCAGATTCATGATGTCGGTTTGGTGGAGGGTTTTAGCCCTACAAATGCAACCAGGGTCCAGGTTGATGGCAGCTTGCGTCAGCGAATAATCTTGATCCATACGGAATTTCAGGTGGCGTCCGGGAACAGAGTGCCTTATGGCCGGGACACAAAAAGTGTCCCTTTTCTCTGAGAAAGAGAACTCTTTCCCCCAGTTTCTTGATGTCAGTTTGGAGAAGGGTTTTGGCCCTGCAAGGGCAGCCAGTGTCCTTGTCGGTGGCAGCTAGGGTCTGCGAGGATTCTTAATCCATGCGGAATTTCAGCAAGCGGCTCTCAACTCCCAGACATGGGGCCTTTGATGCAAACAATGGCGCTTTTCCACGGGAAAGAAAACTCAGTCCCCCAGATCCATGATGCCAGTTTTTAGGAGGCATTTAGCCCTACAATTGCAGCCAGAGTTCTAGTTGATGGCAGCTTGGGTCTGGGAAGGATCTTGATCCGGGCAGCATTTAAGATGGCGTCCGGGTGCACAGTGCCTTCGGGCCGGGACATAAATAGTGTCCTTTTTCTCTGAGAAAGAGAACTCTTTCCCCCAGTTTCTTGATGTCAGTTTGGAGAAGGTTTTTGGCCCTGCAAGGGCAGCCAGGGTCCTTGTCGGTGGCAGCTAGGGTCTGCAAGGATTCTTAATCCATGCGGAATTTCTGCAAGCGGCTCTCAACTCCCAGACATGGGGCCTTTGATACAAACAATGGTGCTTTTCCACGTGAAAGAAAACTTAGGCCCCCAGATTCATGATGTCGCTTTGGTGGAGGCATTTAGCCCTACAAATGCAAACAGAATCCTGGTTGATGGCAGCTTGCGTCAGCGAATAATCTTGATCCATACAGAATTTCAGGAGGCGTCCGGGAGCAGAGTGCCTTCGGGCCGGGCCACAAAAAGTGTCCCTTATCTCTGAGAAAGAGAACTCTGCCCCCCACTTTCTTGATGTCAGTATGGAGGAGGGTTTTGGCCCTGCAAGGGCAGCCAGGGTCCTAGTCGGTGGCAGCTTGGGTCTGCGAAGATTTTTCATCCGTGCGGAATTTCAGAAGGCAGCAGTCGACTCCCGGACATTGGGCCTTGGATACAAACAATGGCGCTTTCCCACGTGAAAGAAACCTCAGTCCCCCAGATCCATGATGCCAGTTTTTAGGAGGCCTTTAGCCCTACTATTGCAGCCAGAATCCTGGCTGATGGCAGCTTGGGTCAACAAGGAATCTTGATCCATATGGAATATCCGGTTGCGTCCGGGAGCACAGTTCCTTGGGGCCGGAACACAAAAAGTACCCTTTTCTCTGAGAAAGAGAACTCTGCCCCCCAGGTTCTTGATGTCAGTTTGGAGAAGGGTTTTGGCCCAGCAAGGGCAGCCAGGGTCCTTTTCGGTGGCAGCTTGGGTCTGCGAGGAATCCACCTCCGTGCGGAATTTGGAGAGGCGGCAGTCGACTCCCTGAAACGGTGGCTACAATACAAATGATGGCGCTTTTCCACGTGAAAGAAAACTTAGGCCCCCAGATTCATGATGTCGGTTTGGTGGAGCGTTTTAACCGTACAATTGCAGCCAGAGTCCTGGTTGACGGCAGCTGGAGTCAGCGAGCATTCTTTATCGGTACGGAATTTCAGGTGGCATCAGGGAGCAGAGTGCCGTATGGCCAGGACACAAAAAGTGTCCCGTTTCTCTGAGAAAGAGAACTCTGTCCCCCAGTTTCCTGATGTCAGTTTGGAAGAGGGTTTTGGCCCTGCAAGGGCAGCCAGGGCTCTTTTCGTTGGCTGCTTGGGTCTGCGAGGAATTTCATCCGTGCAGAATTTCAGGTGGCGGCAGGGAGCACAGTGCCTCTAGGGCATGGACACGAAAAGTGTCCGTCGTCTCTGAGAGAGAAAACTCTGCCCCCCACTTTCTTGATGTCAGTTTGCAGGAGGGTTTTGGCCCTGCAAGGGCAGCCAGGGTCCTTGTCGGTGGCAGCTTGGGTCTGTGAGGGATCTTGCTCCATGCGGAATTTGAAGAGGCAGCAGTCGACTCCCAAACAGGGGGCCTACGATACAAATGATGGCACTTTTCCACGTGAAAGAAAACTTAGGCGCCCAGATTCATGATGTCGGTTTGGTGGAGGGTTTTAGCCCTACAAATGCAACCAGAGTCCTGGTTGATGGCAGCTTGCGTCAGCGAATAATCGTGATCCATACGGAATTTCAGGTGGCGTCCGGGAGCACAGTGCCTTAGGGCCGGACACAAAAAGTGTCCCTTTTCTCTGAGAAAGAGAACTCTGCCCCCCAGTTCTTGATGTCAGTTTGGATGTGGGTTTCGGCCCTGCAAGGGCAGCCAGGGTCCTTGTTGGTGGCAGCTTGGGTCTGCGAGGAATCTTAATCCATGCGGAATTTCAGCATGCGGTGTCAACTCCCAGTCATGGGGCCTCTGGTACAAACGATGGCGCTTTTCCATGTGAAAGAAAACTCAGTCCCCCAGATCCAGGATGCCAGTTTTTAGGAGGCATTTAGCCCTACAATTGCAGCCAGAGTTCTAGTTGATGGCAGCTTGGGTCTGGGAAAGATCTTGATCCGGGCGGCATTTCAGGTGGCGTGCGGGGCACAGTGCCTTCGGGCCGGGACACAAAAAGTGTCCCTTTTCTCTGAGAAAGAGAACTCTGCCCCCCAGTTTCTTGATGTCAGTTTGGAGGAGGGTTTTGGCCCTGCAAGGGCAGCCAGGGTCCTAGTCGGTGGCAGCTTGGGTCTGTGAGGGATCTTGCTCCATGCGGAATTTGAAGAGGCGGCAGTCGACTCCCAGACATGGGGCCTACCATACAAATGATGGCACTTTTCCACGTGAAAGAAAACTTAGGCCCCCAGATTCATGATGTCGGTTTGGTGGAGAGTTTTAGCCCTACAAATGCAACCAGAGTCCTGTTTGATGGCAGCTTGCGTCAGCGAATAATCTTGATCCATACGGAATTTCAGGTGGCGTCCGGGAGCACAGTGCCTTAGGGCCGGGACACAAAAAGTGTCCCTTTTCTCTGAGAAAGAGAACTCTGCCCCCCAGCTTCTTGATGTCAGTTTGGAGAAGGGTTTTGGCCCTGCAAGGGTAGTCAGCATCCTTCTCGGTGGCAGCTTGGGTCTGCGAGGAATCTTAATCTATGCGGAATTTCAGCAAGCGGCTCTCAACTCCCAGACATGGGGCCTATGAAACAAACAATGGCGCTTTTCCATGTGAAATAAAACTCAGTCCCCCAGATCCATGATGCCAGTTTTTAGGAGGCATTTAGCCCTACAATTGCAGCCAGAGTTCTAGTTGATGGCAGCTTGGGTCTGGGAAGGATCTTGATCCGGGCGGCATTTCAGGTGGCGTCCGGGAGAACAGTGCCTCTAGGGCCGGGACAAAAAAAGTGTCCCTTTTCTCTGAGAAAGAGAACTCTGCCCCCCAGTTTCTTGATGTCAGTTTGGAGGAGGGTTTTGGCCCTGCAAGGGCAGCCAGGGTCCTAGTCGGTGGCAGCTTGGGTCTGTGAGGGATCTTGCTCCATGTGGAATTTGAAGAGGCGGCAGTCGACTCCCAGACATGGGGCCTATGCTACAAATGATGGCACTTTTCCACGTGAAAGAAAACTTAGGCCCCCAGATTCATGATGTCGGTTTGGTGGAGGGTTTTAGCCCTACAAATGCAACCAGGGTCCAGGTTGATGGCAGCTTGCGTCAGCGAATAATCTTGATCCATACGGAATTTCAGGTGGCGTCCGGGAGCAGAGTGCCTTATGGCCGGGACACAAAAAGTGTCCCTTTTCTCTGAGAAAGAGAACTCTTTCCCCCAGTTTCTTGATGTCAGTTTGGAGGAGGGTTTTGGCCCTGCAAGGGCAGCCAGTGTCCTTGTCGGTGGCAGCTAGGGTCTGCGAGGATTCTTAATCCATGCGGAATTTCAGCAAGCGGCTCTCAACTCCCAGACATGGGGCCTTCGATACAAACAATGGCGCTTTTCCATGTGAAAGAAAACTCAGTCCCCCAGATCCATGATGCCAGTTTTTAGGAGGCATTTAGCCCTACAATTGCAGCCAGAGTTCTAGTTGATGGCAGCTTGGGTCTGGGAAGGATCTTGATCCGGGCAGCATTTAAGATGGCGTCCGGGTGCACAGTGCCTTCGGGCCGGGACATAAATAGTGTCCCTTTTCTCTGAGAAAGAGAACTCTTTCCCCCAGTTTCTTGATGTCAGTTTGGAGAAGGGTTTTGGCCCTGCAAGGGCAGCCAGTGTCCTTGTCGGTGGCAGCTTGGATCTGCGAGGATTCTTAATCCATGCAGAATTTCAGCAAGCGGCTCTCAACTCCCAGACATGGGGCCTTTGATACAAACAATGGTGCCTTTCCACGTGAAAGAAAACTTAGGCCCCCAGATTCATGATGTCGCTTTGGTGGAGGCATTTAGCCCTACAAATGCAACCAGAATCCTGGTTGATGGCAGCTTGCGTCAGCGAATAATCTTGATCCATACAGAATTTCAGGTGGCGTCCGGGAGCAGAGTGCCTTCGGGCCGGGCCACAAAAAGTGTCCCTTATCTCTGAGAAAGAGAACTCTGCCCCCCACTTTCTTGATGTCAATATGGAGGAGGGTTTTGGCCCTGCAAGGGCAGCCAGGGCTCTTTTCGGTGGCAGCTTGGGTCTGCGAAGATTTTTGATCCGTGCGGAATTTCAGAAGGCAGCAGTCGACTCCCAGACATTGGGCCTTGGATACAAACAATGGCGCTTTTCCACGTGAAAGAAAACTCAGTCCCCCAGATCCATGATGCCAGTTTTTAGGAGGCCTTTAGCCCTCCTATTGCAGCCAGAATCCTGGCTGATGGCAGCTTGGGTCAGTAAGGAATCTTGATCCATATGGAATATCCGGTTGCGTCCGGGAGCACAGTTCCTTAGGGCCGGAACACAAAAAGTACCCTTTTCTCTGAGAAAGAGAACTCTGCCCCCCAGGTTCTTGATGTCAGTTTGGAGGAGGGTTTTGGCCCTGCAAGGGCAGCCAGGGTCCTTGTCGGTGGCAGCTTGGGTCTGCGAGGGATCCACTCCGTGCGGAATTTGAAGAGGCGGCAGTCGACTCCCTGAAACGGCGCCTACAATACAAATGATGGCGCTTTTCCACGTGAAAGAAAACGTAGGCCCCCAGATTCATGATGTCGGTTTGGTGGAGCGTTTTAACCGTACAATTGCAGCCAGAGTCCTGGTTGACGGCAGCTGGAGTCAGCGAGCATTCTTTATCGGTACGGAATTTCAGGTGGCATCAGGGAGCAGAGTGCCGTATGGCCTGGACACAAAAAGTGTCCCGTTACTCTGAGAAAGAGAACTCTGTCCCCCAGTTTCCTGATGTCAGTTTGGAAGAGGGTTTTGGCCCTGCAAGGGCAGCCAGGGCTCTTTTCGGTGGCTGCTTGGGTCTGCGAGGAATTTCATCCGTGCAGAATTTCAGGTGGCGGCAGGGAGCACAGTGCCTCTAGGGCATGGACACGAAAAGTGTCCGTCGTCTCTGAGAGAGAAAACTCTGCCCCCCAGTTTCTTGATGTCAGTTTGCAGGAGGGTTTTGGCCCTGCAAGGGCAGCCAGGGTCCTAGTCGGTGGCAGCTTGTGTCTTTGAGGGATCTTGCTCCATGCGGAATTTCAAGAGGCGGCAGTCGACTCTCATACATTAGGCCTTCGATACAAACAATGGCAATTTTCCACGTGAAAGAAAACTTAGGCCCCCAGATTCATGATGTCGCTTTGGTGGAGGGTTTTAGCCCTACAAATGCAACCACAATCCTGGTTGATGGCAGCTTGCGTCAGCGAATAATCTTGATCCATACGGAATTTCAGGTGGCGTCCGGGAGCACAGTGCCTTAGGGCAGGGACACAAAAAGTGTCTCTTTTCTCTGAGAAAGAGAACTCTGCCCCCCAGCTTCTTGATGTCAGTTTGGAGGAGTGTTTTGGCCCTGCAAGTGTAGTCCGTATCCTTCTCAGTGGAAGCTTGGGTCTGCGAGGAATCCAGCTCCGTGCGGAACTTCAGCAAGCGGCTCTCAACTCCCAGACATGGGGCCTTTGATACAAACAATGGCGCTTTTCCACGTGAAAGAAAACTCAGTCCCCCAGATCCATGATGCCAGGATTTAGGAGGCATTTAGCCCTACAATTGCAGCCAGAGTTCTAGTTGATGGCAGCTTGGGTCTGGGAAGGATCTTGATCCGAGCGGCATTTCAGGTGGCGTCGGGGGCACAGTGCCTTAGGGCCAGGACACAAATAGTGTCCCTTTTCTCTGGGAAAGAGAAGCCTTCCCCCCAGTTTCTTGATGTCAGTTTGGAGGAGGGTTTTGGCCCTGCAAGGGTAGTCAGTATCCTTGTCGGTGGCAGCTTGGGTCTGCGAGGAATCTTAATCCATGCGTAATTTCAGCAAGCGGCTCTCAACTCCCAGACATGGGGCCTTCGATACAAACAATAGCACTTTTCCACGTGAAAGAAAACTCAGTCCCCCAGATCCATGATGCCAGGATTTAGGAGGCATTTAGCCCTACAATTGCAGCCAGAGTTCTAGTTGATGGCAGCTTGGGTCTGGGAAGGATCTTGATCCGTGCGGCCTTTCAGGTGGCGTCCGGGAGCACAGGGCCTTAGGGCCAGGACACAAAAAGTGTCCGTCGTCTCTGAGAGAGAAAACTCTGCCCCCCAGTTTCTTGATGTCAGTTTGCAGGAGGGTTTTGGCCCTGCAAGGGCAGCCAGGGTCCTTGTCGGTTGCAGCTTGTGTCTTTGAGGGATCTTGCTCCATGCGGAATTTCAAGAGGCGGCAGTCGACTCTCATACATTAGGCCTTCGATACAAACAATGGCAATTTTCCACGTGAAAGAAAACTTAGGCCCCCAGATTCATGATGTCGCTTTGGTGGAGGGTTTTAGCCCTACAAATGCAACCAGAGTCCTGGTTGATGGCAGCTTGCGTCAGCGAATAATCTTGATCCATACGGAATTTCAGGTGGTGTCCGGGAGCACAGTGCCTTAGGGCGGGACACAAAAAGTGTCCCTTTTCTCTGAGAAAGAGAACTCTGCCCCCCAGTTTCTTGATGTCAGTTTGGAGGAGGGTTTTGGCCCGGCA
>JAVTVJ010003770.1:0-31278 GCA_034509425.1 Eopsaltria australis
TTGTCCTCATCATTGTCATTTTTATACATTTTTTTGCAGATTTTTTTACTGTTTTGGGGTTTTTTAAGGGGTGGGAAATAAAAAGAGTCTGGAAGGGAAGCGGCTCCTGTGGCTCCGAGTGGGGCTGGGGGGACAAAAATGGGGCTGGGGGGGACAAAAGTGGGGCTGGGGGGGACAAAAGCGGGGCTGGGGGGGACAAAAATGGGGCTGGGGACACATTTTGGGGTCTCAGGAATGGGCGGGGCTCTGGGGGATCCTGGGGCTGTGGAAGGGACCTGGGAGGGGAATTCCCGCTGGTGACAGGGACAGGCCCTGACTGGTGACACCCTGGTGGCCACAGTGTCACTTGGGTGTCCATGGTGTCACCTGGGTCTCCACGGTGTCACCTGGCTGCCGGTGGCGGCCGTGTCACCGGTGTGGTGGCACCGCTGTGGCCGCGGTGACATCCATTTGGTGACAGGCGCGTGTCCGTGTCACCCCCGCGGTGGCAGCGGTGTGGCCGCAGCAGGAAGTTTGAGGAGGGCTGGGTGTGGCCCGGGGGGCGTGGCCCGGGCCGGGTGTGGCACCTGCGTCACCTGTGCCCGCACATTTCTGCCCCTGCCGGGCACGGCGGCCACAGAGCCACCGCGGGCGGGGGACTGGGAGCACTGGGAAGGGCTGGGAGCTGCACCTGGAGTTAACTGGGAGTCACTGGGAGCTGCTGTGAGTCACTGGGACACACTGGGAGTTACTGGGAGCGTTGGGGAGGGCTGGGACTGGCACTTGGAGTTAACTGGGAGCCACTGGGAAAGGCTGGGAGTAGCGCCTGAAATTAACTGGGAGCCACCAAGAGCAACTGGGACATACTGGGAGTTACTGGGAGCCACCAAGAGCAACTGGGACACACTGGGAGTTACTGGGAGGCACTGGGAATGGCTGCGACACACTGGGAGTTACTGGGAGGCACTGGGAATGGCTGCGACACGTGGGGAGTTACTGGGAGGCACTGGGAAGAGCAGGGAGCAGCACTTGGGGTTAACTGGGAGTCACTGGGACACACTGGGAGTTACTGGGAACCACTGGGAATGGCTGTGACACGTGGGGAGTTACTGGGAGGCACTGGGAAAAGCTGGGAGCAGCACCTGGGGTCAACTGGGAGTCACTGGGACACACTGGGAAGAGCAGGGAGCAGCCCCTGGGGTTAACTGGGAGTCACTGGGACACACTGGGAAGAGCTGGGAGCAGCCCCTGGCGTTAACTGGGAGGCACTGGGGGGCTCTGGAGGCTCCCAGTTTGGGGGGATGGGGATGCAGGGCTCCCCAGGGATGCTGTTCCCGTTTCCCGGCAGCGGTGTGGCCTTTGTCCCTTTGTCCCTTTGTCCCTTTGTCCCTTTGCCCCTTTGTCCCTTTGTGCCACCCTGCCTGAGGCGGAGCCAGAGGTGATAGTGAAGGACTCCGGGGGCACTGGGAGTGACTGGAAAGGGCTGGAAGCAGCACCTGGAATTAACTGGGAGCCACTGGGGGGACTGGGAAAGGCTGAGGGAACTGGGAAGGGCTGAACCTGGGCAAACTGGGGGGAACTGGGACAGGCGGCGTGACAAAGCTGGGGTGAACTGGGATGAACTGGGCAGAGCTGGGCTCGGCTCCGGGACCCCCAGGGCTCCCCCGAGACCCCCAAACTGGTCAGACTGGTGGAACTGGCGGGCCCCCGGCGGCGCCTCCCGCCCTTATCGCGTCCGGAGCCTTATCAGGAGCCCGAGTGGGGGGGGAGAGGGGGACCCCGGGGGGAGCAGGAACGGGGAGGTGGCACGGGGGGTCCGGGAATGGGGAGGGGGCAACGCGGGGGGGGGGGTCGGGAACGGGGAGAGGGAGAGGAAGAATCCCTGAATGGGGAGAGGGAGAAAGGGGGAGCTGGGAATGGCGAGGGGGAGAGAGGCAGGATTCCAGAATGGGAGAGGGAGGGACAGGGGGACTCTGGAATGGGGAGGGGCACCAGGGACCGTGGGGAGGGGGCAGAGGGGAGGGTGTCCAGCAGGGGGTGGGGCCTGGAGGGAGCTGAGGGGGGTTTGGGTGCCAGTGGGATCCCGGTGCCGGTGGGATCGGGATGCCCGGTCAGTGGGATCCCGGTGCCGGTGGGATTGGGATGCCCGGTCAGTGGGGTTTGGGTGCCAGTGGGATCCCGGTGCCGGTGGGATTGGGATGCCCGGTCAGTGGGGTTTGGGTGCCAGTGGGATCCCGGTGCCGGTGGGATTGCGATCCCGGTGCCGGTGGGATCGGGATGCCCGGTCAGTGGGATCTGAGTGCCAGCACCTGGGCACTGTGGGGCTGGGATCCCCACGCTCTGGGATGTGGCCGCCATCGGGACCGCGGTGACACCAGTGCCGGGGTGCCCTCCCGGTGCCGATCCCAGCGCGCTCCCCTCTCCCACCCCACAGATCAGCCATGAAGCTCCCGCCGAGCTCCCGCCTGCTCCTGCTGCCGGTGGCCGCGGCGCTGGCCCTGCTGGCCCTGCACGCCCGGCACCCGCTGTCCCCTCCCGCCACCACCGCCGCCGTCCCCCCGAACCCGGCCCCGCGCCCCGGCAACGCCACGGAGCCGCCGCGGCCCCCGCGGCACCCGCTGCAGCCGCCGTACCCGCACCCGTACCGCTTCCTGCTGAACCACCCCGACAGGTGCCGCGAGCGGCCGCCGTTCCTGGTGCTGCTCGTGGTCACGGCCCCGGCCGACCTGGCCGCGCGCGACGCCGTGCGCCGCACCTGGGGCAACGAGAGCGCTGTGCCGGGGCTGTCGCTGCTGCGGCTCTTCCTGCTGGGAGAGCACCCCGTGTTCGGCGCCGCGCTGCGCCCCGTGCTGCGCGAGGAGGACGAGCTGCACGGGGACCTGCTGCAGCAGGACTTCCTGGACACCTACAACAACCTGACGCTCAAGACGCTGATGGGGCTGGAGTGGGTGAGCCGCTTCTGCCCCAACGCCACCTACGTGATGAAGGCCGACCACGACGTCTTCCTCAACCTGGAGTTCCTGGCGCGGCTGCTGCGGCCGGTCAGGGCCGATTTCGTGACGGGCTACGTGTACCGGCGCACGGGCCCGCTGCGGAACCGCGCCTACAAGTGGTTCGTGCCGCGCGAGGTGTACCCCAACGACACCTACCCGCCCTACTGCGGCGGGCCCGGCTACGTGCTCTCGGGGGACCTGGCGCTGCGCGTGTTCGCCGTGGCGCAGACGCTGCCCGTCATCAACATGGAGGACGCCTTCGTGGGCATCTGCCTGCACGCGCTGGGCGTGGCGGTCACCGACCCTCCGGCCGGCGCCTTCGCCATGCACCGGCTGGGCTACGACAAGTGCCGCTTCTCGCGCCTCGTCATGGTGCACCACTACGGGCCCCAGGAGCTGCTGCGCGTGTGGCCGCACTTCCGCGACGCGCCCGTGCAGTGTCCCTAGGGCGGGGATGGGCTGGGGTCGCCTCGTGCTGAGTGTCACTGGGGTGTGCTGGGGTCATCCTCCATGAGTGTCACTGGGGTCTGCCAGTGTCATCCTCCATGAGTGTCACTGGGGTCTGCCAGTGTCATCCTCCATGAGTGTCACTGGGGTGTGCTGGGGTCATCCTCCATGAGTGTCACTGGGGTCTGCTGGTGTCACCTCACACTGAGTGTCACTGGGGTCTGCCGGTGTCACTTCACACTGAGTGTCACTGGGATCCACCAGTGTCACTGGGGTCTGCCGGTGTCACCCTCCACTGAGTGTCACTGGGGTCTGCCGGTGTTACCTCACACTGGCTGTCACTGGGATCCACCAGTGTCACTGGGGTTTGTCAGTGCCACCTTCCACAGACTGTTACTGAGAACCACTGATTGTAACTGGGAACCACTGACTGTAACTGGGATCCACTGACTGTGCCCGGTCCCAGCTCCGGAGCAGCTGCTGAACCTCAGGATCCCCCCGTGGACATTCCTGTCCCTCTGAGCCATTGGATCCAGTGCCAGAGCAGCTGCTCCATCCATCCATCCATCCATCCATCCATCCATCCAGTCGTCGTTTTGTTACTAAGGATTGGTTTGGATCCGCTGGGATCTGCCGCGTCGCGTTAAGTTATATCCGATGTTTTTAATAAAAGGGCTGCAGCCTCGTCCGTCCTGGTGCCGCCGTCCTGATGGATCCGGGTCGGGAAGAGGCCCTGGAGCTGGAATGTGCCTGGCTCTGGGCAGCTTTCCCGGTGTTTGAGGGGCCATGCCCCGCTCCAGGCGCCGCTCCCGGTGTTTGAGGGGCCGTGCCATGTTCCAGGGCTGTTCCCGGTGTTTGAGGGGCCATGCCATGTTCCAAGGGCTGTTCCCGGTGTTTGAGGGGCCGTGCCATGTTCCAGGGCTGTTCCCGGTGTTTGAGGGGCCATGCCATGTTCCGGGCGCTGTTCCCGGTGTTTCCCAGGATGTGCCGCATTCCAGGCGCTGCTCCCGGTGTTTGAGGGGCCATGCCGTGTTCCAGGCACGGCTCCCGGTGTTTGCCAGGCCGTGCCCCGCTCCAGGTGCTGTTCCCGATGTTTTCCAGGCGCCATTCCCGGTGTTTCCCAGGATGTGTCACATTCCAGCTGCTGTTCCTGGTATTTCCCGGGGTCCAGGTCTGGCACAGAGCGATCCGGAACCACCAGCACAAGGTTCATCCAAAGGAACCACGAGGCCCCAGTTCAGCCCCATCATGCCCTCAGTTCAGCCCCAGTTCAGCCTCAGTTCAACCCCCAGTATGGCCCCAGTTCAGCCCCAGTACAGCTCCAATTCAGCCCCATCATGCCCTCAGTTCAGCCTCAGTTCAACCCCCAGTATGGCCCCAGTTCAGCCCCAGTACAGCTCCAATTCAGCCCCAGTACTCTGAATTCAGAGGCTTTAAGGGACAAACACTGAATTTTGGAGTTTTAAGGAACAAATACTTGGAATTTGGGTTTTTTTTATGAGAATCCTCCAAATGTGAGGGTTTGGAGGTGCAGAACGAGGCGTCGGGAGCCCAACCCATCCTAGATTTTGGGTTTATTCACCTCCTCCACCCCACCCCCCACCCTGACCCCATCCCCAAAAAAACTGAAACCACCAAAGCCAGAAAATACCGAAAAAAGCTCCTTTTTAACGCACTTTCACAAAAGCAGAACAACAAGGGCCCGTCCCCCAGCCGGGGCCTGGGAAAAGGCTCCGGAATTGGATCGACTTCCCCGAAAAAAAAAAAACAAAACAAAAAAACCAAAAGAACAAAACAAAACAAAAAAAAACCCCAAAAATAATAATAATAATCCTATTTAGAGACCAAGTCGTCGTGGCAACTACGACCCATTAAATAGAGGCCCAGGGGCGGCGGGCGCGGGGCGGCCGCCGGTGATGGGTCACACAGAGCAACGGGGGTGGGGGGAGAACGGGATAAAATCCGGAGGGTCCCGGGGGGAGCGCGGCGGGACACGGGGGTTTATCTGTACTGGTAACTCATGCTGTGCTCGTTCCTGCCGTACCCGCCCTGCGACGCCTGGTAGGAGCTGGGGGGGCCGCTGTAGTTCTGGGAACCCGGCGAGTTGTAGTTGGACTGCGAGGAGTACCCACCTGCGGGAGAGGAGGAGGAGGAGGAGGAGGAGGAGGAAGGGGAAGGAATTAGGCTCGCTGCGGGGTTGGAGCTGGGCCCCAAACCCGGCGGCGCGGGGGTGCCAATACTGACCTGCCTTACCTTGGTACGAGGAGCCCCCGCCGCCGGAGCCCCCGTAGCCCCCGTGGGAGCCCGAGTTGTAGGAGCCGCCCCCGGAGTAGTTGTTGCCGCTGCCGCCGCGGCCGCTGTTGCCGCTGTAACCTGGGAATGGGGGAAAATTTGGGATGAGGATGCAGGAAGGGACCCCCCTGCCCAGCACCCTCAGGGCACCCAGTTCAACTGACAGAGCCAAGCCCCCCCCTGAGATCCCGAAATTCCGGGAGGATTTGGGTGTGGGGGGATCTTTGTCTGACCCTGCTGGGGCATTCTGAGCCAGGGATGATCCCCTGGATGTGCCCAGGGCTGGGGCACCCACCCCACTCTGTCCCCTCCCCCTGCCACCGACTCATCCCAGCTCCAGCCCCAAATCCCCCTCTTTCAGCCCCAATTTCCCCTGGAGCTCCCTCACGGCAGCCCCAGCCCAGCCCCAGGACAGAGGGGTCACCACGGTGCTCCAGAGACGGGGACAACCCTGCCACAACTTCAATCCAAAACCCCTTTAGGATCAAACCCAACTTCAACCTGTAACTCTGAACCTCACCTTTCCCCCCCTCTCTCCACTCACTGTATTTGCTCTCGTAGTTGTAGTCGGAGCCGCCGCCGGGCGAGTTGTACGAGTTGGAGTAGGAGTAGCCACCCTGGCTGTGGCCGTAGCCTTTCTGCTTGCCCTGCCCGGGGCCGTAGCCGCCGTACTGGCCCTGCCCGTAGGGCTGCTGGCCCTGGTGGGTGGAGTAGCCCGAGCCGTACGAGGCCTTCTGGCCACCGCCGTGCTGCTGCTTCTTGCCGCCGTGCTTGGGCGGCGCCGGGGCCGTGTAGCCGTCCCCGCCCTGGTAGTAGGAGCCGTAGCCCGAGGAGCCGCCGCCGCCACCGGAGTTGGAGTGGCCACCGTTGCTGTAGAACTGGCCTGGACAGAGAGAGGAGGGTCCGCAGGTCAGTGATCCCAGGGGTGTTCCGAGGAGGCATCCAAGACATTCCCCAAACTCTGGGTGTTGACTGGATTGGGATGGGGAGCATGGTTCCGATTCCCGGTGCTGAGCCCAGCGTGCCACGAAGGATTTGCTTCGGCACACGCGATTCCACAGGAAAATCCAAGCATTCCAGCAAATCAGGAGATTTCACATCTTTAAAAGGCTGGGGGCTGGACCAGATCCATGTGGAAAAGTCTTCCCAAGGTCCAGAGGGGTCTGACCCAATCTCTGGGATTTATTAAAAGCTCGGATTTTGTACGGAAAAACCTTGCCATAAGCTAAGACAAAGTTGATTTAAACGCTTTGCTTTCCTTAAAAACCAAGGAATGCTTTCCATAAAAAAAAAAGCTTTGGCTTCCTTGAGCCATTTTCCTGGAATTTTTTAGTCTCTGACATGACAACATTCATTGGGATTTTGGGAGGAAAAAGGGCACTCACTGTAGCCGGCGGTGGCGGAATTCCCTCCATAGCCGTAGCTCCCGTACCCAGACCCTGGAGAGGAAGAAAATGTTGGAATAAACAGAGATTCCAAGGCTGAAATATCCCAAATTTGGGGGGTCATTCCCCCACGGAGGACTCTGGGAAATCCAAGGGATTTGGACACAATGCCAGAGGGGGATTCGTTCCCTCATGGAGGGTTCTGGAACATCCAGGTGCCATGGACACAATGCCAGAGGGAGATTCGTTCCCTCACAGGGATTTGGAGGGCTCTGGAACATCCAGGAGCCACAGCCACAATGCCAAAAGCGGGGGTCATTCCCCCATGGAAGGTTCTGGAATCTCCAGGTGCCATGGATGTGATCCCAGAGGGGCAGGTTGATGCCCAGGGCTGGTCTTGGGCCCTGAGCCCCCCCAGGTGTGCTGCTGGCCCTCACCTGTGTTCATGTAGCCGCCGTGGTTGCCGCCGAAGCCGCCCCGGCCTCTCCCGCGGCCCCGGATGTTCCCGCCCCGGCCGCGGCCCCGCATGTTGGGGGGCGGGGGGGCCTCGTTGTGCATGGGGCCCCCCCCCATCCCGAAGCCCGGGTTGTGCTGCTGTGGGGACAAGGAGAGGGGACAGAGGCGTCACTTGGGGCTGGGCTGAGCCATTTCCCAAAAAACCCCCCAAAACAGAGCGCCAGGACGCTGCTTCCCCGGAACAAGAGCCACCGAGGTGGACCCCAAATCCAGGCACCCCCAGACCCTGAGGGGTTTTGCTGCAAAACCTTCTGGGTTTTGTGCTTCCACTCCCACTCCCAGAAAAGGATCAAACCCCAGAGCCAGCGGCTGTTGAGTTTCACCCCAGCTCTTTTCCCATTCCAGACCAGTTCCCATTGTTCTTTTCCATTTCAGACCAGTTCCAATCATCCTTTTCCTGTTTTACACCAGTCCTGATCCGTATTTTCTCATCATGGCCTGGTTCCCATCGGTCTCTTCCCATTCCAGACCAGTTCCCACCAGTCTTTTCCCACTCCAGAGTTGTGGGACTGGGGATTTTGCTCACTTTGACTGGGAATTTGGGGCCTCCCCTGGCCGGTACTGGGGCTCTTTTCTTCTTGTTCTGCTCGATGGCAACGGGAGCATCCGGGAAGAGCTTCTCCAGCGCGGCCAGCGCCGCGTAGGCTTTGGCCACCTTCTTGTTTGAGCCGGCGCCTTGAAACTTCTGCCCGTCCACCTCCACCTTGGAAAGGGATGGAACCACACGTTTAACCGGGAAAGGGCAGGAAAAGATGGGAGACCCACAGGGAATCCCAGAGCTGGGAAGGGCAGGAGGCCCCGTGTCCCCTCACCTCCATGACAAAGCGCTTGTCGTGGCTGCCGCCCGTCTCCGAGATCAGCTCGTACTTGAGCCCGCGCCGCTTCTCGTTCAGCTCCATCACCGGGTTCTTCCCGTGCTTTGTCAGGATTGGTCCCTGCTGCTTCACGTTCTGCAGGTGGAGAAAGGCTGGGTGAGCCCCAAAAAGCCCCCAAAGGACACTGAGTTCTTCCCAGCCTTTTTGGGAAGGACCCCCCAAGAAGCCACTTCTGCCTCCTGTTTTTGGCCAGGAGTGACCCTGAGAAACAGCACCAGCAGAGCTCCCATCCATGCCACGTGTCCCACCCCGTGTCCCCCCTCCCCGTGTGCCCCCACCCACCTCAGGGGTCTGATCCGAGGGGGGTGAGGCCGCCGTGGGCGTCGACACCGTTTCCACGACGGGCGGAGGAGCCACCACCACCGGCTTCGTCTCCGTCTCCTCCGCCGACTCATCGCCCTTCCCGGAGTCTTTGCCTTCCACTCCAGTGGGCAAACCCATGTCCTGCAGCACCTGGAGGGCAGCAGGGAGGTCACTCAGGCACCTCCCATTTGGGGAAACACTCCAGGAAGCAGCTCCAGGTGTTTATTGGCTCTCTGAGGCGCTCAGCGTTCCTGAATCCTGCGGGCGCTACAGGGGACGCTCAGGGCTGGGAGCTTCCAGTGCTGCTCCCACCCCATCCTGGAGGCTTCCCATTCCCATTCCCATTCCCATTCCCATTCCCATTCCCATTCCCATTCCCAGCAGATCCCATGCTCACCTTCACGGCCACGTGAAGCTTCGCCGTTTTCTTGGATGGCCCCGAGGCCTCGAAGGTGCTGCCGTCGATCTCCACGGACATGGTGAAGATGGGGGCGTGCACGGGGCCAGTCTGGGACACCAGTTTGTACTGGAGGCCTGGTTTGAGCTGGTTCAGCTTCATCAGCGCGTTCATGGCCTGCGGAGGCTCCAGCTTCTCCTCTGCACAGGGGAAAAACCAACACCAAAGGTTGGCGGGCGTTTGGCAGCTCCTTCAAAGAATTAAAACTGATTCCAGACCAGTATTTGCCAGTTTTGGGCCAGTTCCAATTGGTATTTTTTCATTTCAGGCCAGTCCTGATGGGCATTTGCTAATTCCAGACCAGTTCCCATGGGTCTGTTCCCACTGCAGACCAGTTCCCACCAATTTCCCAATTGCAGATCAGTTCTGACCAGTCTTTTCCCATTTTACACCAGTCCTGGCCAGTATTTTCTGATCTCAGACCAGTTCCAACTGGTCTTCTCTCTTTTTAGACCAGTTCCCACTGGTCTTTTCCTATTCCAGACCATTTCCCACTGACCTTTCCCAATTCCAGACTAGTTCTGACTGGTCTTTTCTTATTTCAGACCAGTTCCCACCAGTCTTTTCCAACTCCCAGACAAGTCCTGATCTTTTCCTCCTTGCTTTCGGTTCCACCCAGCACAAATCTCCCATTTTTCAGTTATTTTATCCATCCCCACACCCTGCACCCCCTACCTACAGCCCCCCCCAAAACCCCCAGTCCTGCACCCCCAGTTCCCACCCTGTTTCCCCCCCAGGCCGTACCTACCTCTCGTTAACTCAATACCTTTTTTCTGAATCTTCTTTTTCTTTTTGCTGGGGGATTTCTCCTCCCCGTCCTCCTCCATCGGCCGCTTCATGGGGGTCACGGCGTACGTGGTGCTGGGCGGGATCTGAACTGCGGGAAGCGGCACAAGCACTCCCTAAATCCCCTGCTTTCCACCCAAACCCTCAGGGTGGGATGCAGGGCCGTCCCCTCCCAGTACATACCAGTATAATCGACCGGGTTCTCGTTCTTTGGTTTCTTGGGCATTTTGGAGGGCAGGGGATCCATGCCCAGGACCTTGTGGAGCTGGCCGAAGGCGGCGAGCCGGAGCGCGTGCTGGGGACAGGAGCGGGGGTCACTGGGAGCTGTGGGACACCCCCCTGTCACAGCCCCCCTGTCACAGCCCCCCTGCACAGATCCATCCTCAGCGGGACTCTCGGGACTGAGCTTTTTTGGGGGAGTTTCACCCAAAAAGGGGCATCGGGACAATTCACTACTCAACACCTGATTCTTTGCTCTGGGTGGCCAAACTATGGGGCCCACGCGGGTGGCCTGGTGGAGTGACCATGGCACCAAGTGACCGTGGCACCGAGTGACCATGGTGCCAAGTGACCACAGAGCCGAGTGACCACAGCACCGAGTGACCACGGTGCCGAGTGACCACAGCACTGAGTGACCATGGTGCCAAGTGACCACAGCACTGAGTGACCATGGTGCCAAGTGACCACGGCGCTGAGTGACCATAGTGCCAAGTGACCACGGTGCCGAGTGGCCGCGGGTCTAATCTATGGTGGCCGAGGGAGCCGGGAGCGGAGTGAGCCGGGGATTGGGAAGGGCCGGATGGAGGTCACACTATACCTGAGCACTCTGTGTGATATCTTCCCTTTGTTGTCTGTCTAGATGCCCAATAGCATCAGTGGCTTCTTTTTCACAAGGGTCATAAATACCAGAACCATCTGAAGGCAGGAAACAAGGAAGATATGCAGAGAATTATCCCGGGTCTCTACCCTAAATTCCCTGGGGCGGCTCCGAGGGCGCGGAATGCCGGGATTTCTGTGGGATCGGCCGCGGGATTGGCGCTGCCCGGGAGCCAAATCCTGCTGGCTCCTCTCTCTACGGGGCTGGGGTGGCTGCAGAGGACGGGAGGGCCGGGGATCTCCCGTGGGGAATGAGGGGCTCCCGACCACCAGCACCCCCCGCGCTCCTCCCGGCTCCGCTCCCGCGGGAATGCCGCGGCCGGAGCTCACCTGGCCGGAGCTCACCTGGCCGGGGCTCACCTGGCCGGGGCTCACCTGGCCAGAGCTCACCTGGCCGGGGCTCACCTGGCCAGAGCTCACCTGGCATGACGATGCCCGAGGCCAGGCACTCCAGCACCCGGCGCAGCGCCTCGCCCGCGCCCATCGGCCGGTTCGCCGTCCCGATAGATTTCTCACACAGCAGCTCCAGAGGCTGCAAGGGAAGGTGGGAAGTGAGGGCAGGGAGAGGGGAGACGGAGCCCGGAGAGGGACCCTGGAGAAGGGATCTGGGAGAGTGACCTGGGACAGGGATCCTGGGAGAGGGACCCTGGAGAAGGGATCTGGGAGAGTGACCTGGGACAGGGATCCTGGGAGAGGGACCCTGGAAATGAGACCTGGGAGAGGAATCCCAGAGAGGGACCCCAGGGAAGGGATCTGGGAGAGAGGCCCCAAAGAAGTGACCCTGGCAAAGGGACCCCCCCTGGAATGGGACTCTGAGAAAAGGGACTCCTGGAAAGGGATCCCAGGAGAGGGACCCCTGGAAACACTCCGGGAAAAGGGACTCCTGGAAAGGGATTCCAAGAAAGGACTCCAGGGAAGGGACCCATCTGGGAGCAGCTTCTGGTTTCCAAAGGAGGAGTCAGGCTGTGGAAGTCGTGAATGGATAAAACAGTTTGATAACAATGTAATTTGGTAATTAATAAAACAAGATGATGATGTGATTTGGTAAGATAAAGTTGTTTGATAATTGATAAAACCGTTCGTTAACTGATAGAGAAAACTGATGACGGCGTTTGAGGATAGCATGGTTTGGTAACTGATAAAGTGATTTGATAACTGATCAAACCATTTGATAACGAGACTTCAAAATTAATAAAGATATTTTAAAATGACATGATTTGATACTTTATATTTTGATGACAACATGACTCGATAATTTATAGAACAATTTGATAATGATGTGGTTCGGTAACTGATAAAACAATTGGGTACCACCAAGATTTGAGAGCTGGTAACACTGACAATGATGTGATTCGGTAGCTGATAAAATCTGCTGACAATAATGTGATTTAATAATCGATAAAACAACTCATTCGTGAGTTGATAATTGATAAACCAATTCAGTAACAACCTGAGCTGGTAATTGATAAAGCAATTCAGTATCAAGGTGAGTTGATAATTCATTATCAATTTGATAACGCGGTGAGCTCACAATTAATAAGGCAAGGTCCACTGATAACTGATAACCCCATTTGCACCCCAGACGTTTGATCTGTGCCTCTGAGTACAGAGAAGCCGTTCATCCACAGAAATCCCCAACCTGGGAAGGGGAAACCTTGGGAAGAGCAGAGCTGGACTGGGAGAAACGCCGCCAACCCCCCCTGGAACGGGAAAAGCGGGAATTACCCATCCTCTGAGCGGGGCCCAGGTGGGAACGCGAGTGCACAGGTCCCGCAACACCCGGATCACGATGACGCACGACTTCAGCCCGTTGGCCCTGGCCTGGAAGCGGAACCAAACCACACAGGGGTTCACCGAGCGCCCGCCCGCGCCGCCGACGCTCCCTCCAGGTGCTGCTTTGCCGAGGGGAAAGCCGGGGCCTGGGCCTGCGCCCGGAGCTCGGAGCCGCGCCGGGACGGCCGAGGCTTGGCCAAAGTCTTAGCCAAGGTCCTAGCCAAGGGGTTGGCCAAGGCCTTAGCCAAGGAGCTGGCCAAGGAGTTGGCCAAGGTCTTAGCTAAGGTGTTGGCCAAGGGGTTGGCCAAGGTCTCAGCCAAGGGGTTGGCCAAGGTCTCAGCCAAGGGGTTGGCCAAGGTCTCAGCCAAGGGGTTGGCCAAGGTCTCAGCCAAGGGGTTGGCCAAGGTCTTAGCTAAGGTGTTGGCCAAGGGGCTGGCCAAGGTCTCAGCCAAGGTCTTGGCCAAGGGGACGTTATTCCTCACACAAAGCAGCAGCTCCGCGGCTGCTCCGTACAACGGCTCCTAAGTCACTCCAGCGCCCACAGTCCGGCACCTCCGAGCGGCCGGCGGCCACTTGAAACTCCAACTCCAAAAAAAACACTCAGCCCCTTAAAAGAGTTTACCAATGATTCTACTTAAAGATAAATATAAGAACAAAATGCAAACCTGGAACCACTTGGCGTGGCGCAGAGACGCCAAGGCAGCAAGGCATTTCTGCCTGTCCAGAACGTCCGGGGAGTCGGTGACTGAGAGCGTTTCTAGTCGTGGATGGAATAAGAAGACAAGGCACGGTTTGACCAAGGGGCTTCTGTCGGGCCGAGGGGGATGAGGCAGCATCCTAACGGGCAGCTGAGGCTCCCAAAAAATCCTGCTGGGATGCTGGGAGCGGGAGGGAAGGGGCTGCGGCGCTGCCGCCGCGCGGCCTCGCCTGGACACGGTGGGGGGAAGCTCAATTCCCAGGGAGGGATGGGCTGGAATGTGCGCTGGGACGAGGAGGAGGAGGAGGAGGAGGAAGAGGAAACCGGGCATGAGGCTCGGTGGAGGGCACAGAAATAAATCCTGGATGGATGGAGAGGCTCGGCGAGGCCGGTGTGGGGGGAAATTTGAGGTGGGTGAACCCCAGCTCCACATGTGGAGCACAGGGGCTGGGGAGGAGGGAAGGGCGAGGCTCGGCGAGGATCCAGGGAACCCTCCGCCCGGAAGGATGGCTGCCCCGGCCCCGGCCCGCGACAGAGAACGTCCTGTTGGTCAAAGGTCCAGCGTCCCTAAAATCGACAAACTAGAAGGCTCGGAGACGAGGTCAGAGATCAACACCAGAGATCAACAATCAAGAGCACAAAGAGGTCCCGGTTTGTGCTGCAGCAAAACTGAGGAAGGGCCTGAAAGTCGCCCAAAATTGCTGGAGATCAGGGTTTTAGATAAGGCTAGTGCGGAGCGGGGGAACCGCCGGCCCTACGGAGCCCATCGGAATTGGAGAGGACAGCCAGCAGCTGCTGGCGTTCTGATTCCAAAGGGAATTTGGAGAAGCTAACTTTATCCAAAACTCTGCATCGCTTTCCGAAATTCTGAACCTGAGGTGCTGGAAGAGGCACGGGAGCAGCCCCGAGCACCTGGTGTTCTGCTGCAACACACACCGGGGGAACATCCCGGAACATCCCGGTTCATGGACATGCAACTCCTCGGACAAGAAGCCTTCAAGAGGGGTTTGTTTTTTTTTTTTTTTTGGGTTTCTTAAACAAATCTGGTTTCTATTTTCATGTCACTGCACTGACATGGCCGGGGGACAAAACCACGAGTAATACAACGAGATGATGAATTAGTGAACTAAAGGCCCAAGTGGAACCAAAAGAAAAGATAAAATAATAATACTTTAAAAAAAAAAAAAAAAATTTTAAAAAATAAAGAGCAAAAATCCCGTGTGAAAGGTGCTCCTCAGCTTCGGAAGCTCGGTCCGGGTAAACCACAACCGGGATCTCGGTGCCATGAAGGAAATTTGGTTTGGATTTGGCCAGGAAGAGCCGCCACGGCTCCGGCTGAAGCTGAAGAGCACTTTCCCGGTCGTTAGCCGCGGGACGCCGGGCGCCGGCCGGCCGTACCTCCGGCCAGCTGCTTCTCCAGCTCCTCCCTGACCACGGGCGATGTCAGGTGGATGGTCAGGCTCAGCGGGGGCTCCTTGGTGTTCTTGATGATGATGGCGGCGTCTCCCACCGACTGGATGATCTCGTACTTGTCCTCGGTGATCGCCTGCAACGTTGGGTTGGAGTAAAATTGGGTCTTGGAGTCCCTTCCGACCCAAACCATTCCGTGATTTCATAATCCCAGAGCTCCTCTGCTCTGCAGTCAGGTTGGGAGAGCTGGGAATGTTCTCCTGGGGCAGGGAAGGCTCTGGGGAGACCTAAGAGACCCTTCCAGTGCCTAAAGGGGCTCCAGGAGAGCTGGAGAGGGACTGGAAATGAGGGATGGAGGGACAGGACATCCCTCCATCACCCTGGGAATGGCTTCACCCCGGAAAAGGGAGGGATTAGATGGATTTTGGGAAGAAATTCCTCCCTGTGAGGGCAGGGAGGAGCTGGGATAGAATTCCCAGAGAAGCTGAGGCTGCCACATCCCTGGAAGTGCCCAAGGCCAGGCTGGACAGGGCTTGGAGCGACCTGGCCTGTGGAAGGTGTCCCTGCCCATGAACAGGATGGGCTCCAAGCTCCCTTCCAACCCAAACCATTCCACGATTAATGGGGAGAAGTGCATCCAGCAATCCGAAAGAACGCCAGGCACCTCTGGAAATGACTCTTCCAAGCCAGCACACGGGGACCAGAACCATCCCCAAGGGAATTTCCCCGCAGCTGCACTCACCGCGAGCTGCACTCCCAGGTTATCGGCGACCTTCTCCAGGAGCTTGGCCGTGGGTTTGTCTTTGCACAGCAGGACCAGCTCCAGGTCCAGGTCCCCCTTCAGCAGGAGGCCTTTGGCCACCAGCCCCACGCGCATCACCCCCCGCAGGGTCCTCGTCAGCTGCTCCGTGGCCTTCTGATCTCTGGAAAAACACGGGATAGGGTCAAGAAAACGGCGGAATCCACGGCCAGGCGAGCGCTGACACCCCACCCAAGCAGAGGGATGAATCCATGAGGATCAGCCCAGCTCCACACCCCGAGCAGTCGCCTCAACCCTGCCTTGGTTAATCCCCCTCAATTCCGCAGCCAGGGAAGGCAACGCGTCCACTGCCAGCGGGTGGAATTTTGGGGATCGAAGCAGGTTTTAGGGATCTACAGCAGGATGGCACCGTGACCCCGCCAGCGGCTGCGCTCCTCACCCTCCTTCCTTGTTCTCCTCCTCGGCCGCCGTCTCCATGGACTCGGTCTCGGGCTGCTCCCCGCTGACCTTCTCCTGCTCGTCGATCCAGTCGGAGACGGCTTTGAGCGCCCGCTCCGTGTGGGAAACCATGTTCTGCACGGCCTCCAGCTCCTCCTGCGTGGGGTACACGGCCGAGTGCTTGGCCATCACGTGCCGGTCGTCGTTCACAAAGATCCGCATCGGGCGCTGCAAGGGGAGCGAGCCGGGAATGTTTGGGGAGCGCCAGGACAGGGATGTTCGCCCCGCGCACCCGGGAATGCACCCGGCCCTTACCATTTTTGTGTTGTGCTGCCTGCCCGAACGTTTCCAAGGGGTTTATTTGGATTTTTCCGGGGAGCAGAGCGTCGCGGCACCGCGGCGTTGCGGGATCTGGAAGTGACAGGGAGCGGGTGAGCCTGGGGCACGCGCTGGAGCACAGGGAGCTGGAAGCAGGACCAGCAATTAAATCCCAACTCATTAGCCAAAGCCCAGCTCCCTGCTCCCGAGGATTTACGTCCCTGAGACCTGGACACTGACCCTCAGAGGGCCACATCCTTATTCCCTTCTATTCCCAAGAAATTTTCCCATGAAATGGGATTTTTCCAAAGCTCCTGCTCCCGTCTCCAAACCAGACAGAGCTCCCTGCTCCACACTGGAGCAGCCGCCCTGGGATAATTAATTAATTAATTAATTAAACTAGGGAAGAGCCAGGTGGGGCCCTCTTCCCGCTGCTCACGTGTGGCTCCCGGCGCAGCCCTCTGCCATATCCATGGTTTTACCCCAAATCCACGGCACAGCCCCAAAGTTGGCTTTTTATCAGGAACAATACAAGGCCAGAGGCTGCACCGAGTCTCTTCCCTGAGTTTATCAGGAAAAGGATAAACCCAGCAAATCCACGTGGGAAGCCAGGGCTCAAAAGTCCTGGAATTCAACAGATTCAGCCCAAGTGACACCAAATCCCTGCCTTTTTGTGGGAACCGCCCCCAGCCGGGGCAGCGGAGCCTTTTGTTCCAATTCCAGGGCTTTGTTCCCCAGAACTGAGGGACGGGACCCTCTGGACACTGCCTCAAACCCGCCAGGATCAACTCCAGCACCATTCCCACACGGACAGGGCAAGGATCAGCACCTGCTCCAGCCAGCATCATTAACTGCACCCAGTAAAACTGATTAATTAACATCCTGATTTCCCCCCACTGCCCCTGACCGGTTCAATCCCAGCCCTGCGACACGCGACGGCCTCCCGGTAACTCCAAGGAAAACTCCATGGAAACGGCAGGAAAACACTGACCCTCTGCACCTGAGGAAGATCAGCATCCTCTGCCTCCCCCCCCCTTCACCACCAAATCCCATCAAATCTGCCCGGTGACTGCAAATCCCACCTGGATTATCCCAGAGCTCCCAGCCAAGCCCCACTCTGGGGCAGCCCTTCCCCTTTCCATGCATTTCCCAGGCCACCAAAGCAGATCCCAGCTCATTTCACCTTTTCCCACTGGAATCTCCCCAGTTCTGGCCTCACCATTCCCTGCTCACGCTGTTCAGAGCTGGGGCTCGCATTTTTAGGATAAAAACCAGGAAATCTCATTCCTTCGAGCACTGTACGGACACACAATTCCATCCAAGGAAAGCCCTCTGATTCCAACCCTGCCAGTTTATCCACAGGATGACTTAACAGTGTCATAAATCTGGATTTAATTGTAATTAAACCCCGACCGGCACCGGCTGAGCAGGGAGAATCATTCCCAAGGAGCCACATGGCATCTCCTGGTGCCTCCTGCTCCTGAAGGCCCCGTTATTTTCCTTAAAACTCCCTCCGTTTCCTCCAGGCTGCATAAGGGAAGGGTTGAAATCGCACCCAGCTGCTCCTACAACAGCCAGAGACTCTCCCTGCACCCCTCTCCTGGGATTTTTGGAGGGAGAAATCTAGGAGCTGATGCTGCAGCAGCACCAGATTTGTGAGTACCAGATTTGTGAGGTTCTCTCCTGAGGAGAAGAACCACAGGATCGGTTAAACCAGGACCCCAATCTTGCCAGGGCCCTGGAAACGGGACAAACTCCGGAATTCCACCCGGTTTGTGGCTCACCCCTTCCTCCACTCCCACCCCCAGCCAGAATTCACCAAACTTCCCGCGCTCGGATCCTCCCAAGGGAAGGAAGGAGTGGCTCTCCCAAAGGCGTTTTTGGGAGGACAGCAGGGAAAAACAACCAAAGGCCGTAAAAGGTTGGAATTCCTGCCCTGAACGTGGGAAAGTGTGACACAGGCAAAGCCGCGCTCGGGTCCAAGGCCATGCTTTAAGAATTGCTCGCTTTTATCTGTGTTTTGGTACCTGCCCGGGATGGATGAGGAGCCAGAACACCCCGGCCCTCGCAGGGAGCAATCCGGGAACCCGGGGATCGCGGATTCCAGGGGGAATCCCGGATTCCAGCGGGAATCCCGGAGCGAGGGGGGCACAAAGCCCCGAGTCCCTGCGGAGCAGCCGCGGCTGGAAGGGGTTCCCGCATTTCTGTTCCTCCAAACCCTCCAGAAACGGAGCGGCCGCGGATAACGGGGCTGGAGCGGCGGCAACGGCGAGGGAGCAGGGAGAGAGGCCGGGAAAAGCTGAGGGGAGGAGAGCGGGATCTCGGTCCTGAGGGGCGAGAGGGGCTAAAATCCCCCCCGAGGGGACGATCCCTCTGCAATTCCCAGCCCGGGATGAGGTGGGATGGGGAGGGAACAGCGGCTTTCAGCCCCTCCAGGGGGGATGATGCCACCTCCTCCATGACCCCCCCTCCCCGAACATCCCACCCAGGGGCGGCTGAGGGGATCGGGGAAGGAGCAGCCCCCCTCGGACCCCCCCATCCCCATCCCCAGGCGAGAGCGGGGCCGCGGGGCGAGCCCGAGGAGGGGGCGCGGGGCCCGGGGGTGAGGAGGGGGCGCGGGGGTGAGGAGGGGGCGCGGGGGCCGCCGGGCGCTGCCGCCATTTGCAAACGCGGCGCGAACAAAGCGGCGCCGGCCACGAACGAGGGGAGCCGGGGCGAGCCCCGAGCGGCGCCCGCGGTCCCGGAGCGGCCGCTCGATCCCCCCCGGGCCCCGGGCCGCTGCTGAGGGGGATCCGTGAGGGGGCCCGGCCGCCCCCCCCGCCCTCCCCTCACTCACCGCCGCCATTTTGTCTGCACACAATGGGCCGGGCGGGAGGGAGGGGACACGGGGGGGCCGGGTCACCGCGTCCGCCGCCCCCCCGCCTCACACCCCCCACCTCACACCGGCTCCTCCCGCCCCAGCACCGCCCCCGCCCGGCCCGGCCCGGCCCGGCCCGGCACAGCTCGGCGCGGCGCGGCTCCCCCCTTCGCGCGGCGCGGGCACGGCTCCTACCGGGGCGCTGCCGGCGGTGCCTCGCGGGGGGGGCGGCCCGGCCCGGCCCGGCCGGCGGGGCCCGGGAGGGGCCGAAGCGGGGCCGGAGCGGCCGCGGCGGGGCCGGAGCGGGGGCCGGAGCGGCGGCGCCGGGACTGCGGCGGGGGCGGGGCCGCCGCCGGCGGGGGGCGCGCGCGCGCCGGGGGGGCGGGGCCCGCGGGGAGCGCGGCGGGCGCGGGCCAATGGGAGGGCGCGGAGGGAGCGGGACGGACAGGGGGCAGAGCCAATCGGAGAGGGCGGAGGGAGGGTGATGGACGGGAGGTGGGGAAGGGAGGGGGACGGGTTTAGGGGGCGGGGATGAGGGGCGGGGGGGGCGGGCGCGGGCCAATGGGGCGGCCCGGCACGAGGTGATGGACAAAGCGTGCGGCCAATGGCAGAGGGAAAAGCGAGGGTGGGGCGGAGGGGGCGGGGCCCCGAGCGGTGGCGGGAACGGGCCGGGGGGGGCGCGGGCTGAGGGGACGCCGTGAGGGGAGCGGCGGCCTGAGGGGAGCCCCCTGAGGGGACAACTCCGCGCCACCGCCCGGAGCTCCTGAGCCCAGGCACGGCTCCACCGCGAACATCGTTCTCTGACAACAAGTGAAAAGGTTTGACCTCAAAGTGCCTTTTTTGGAGGGGTTTGATGTCAAAATCGCCTTTTTACGAGGGGAAAAACCTCAACATCACCTTATTTGAGGGGATTTGGCCTCAAAACCACCTTTTCAGAAGGGGTTTGACCTCAAAAATGCATTTTTTTCAGTGGCTTGACCTCAAAACCATTGAATTTTTGAGGGGAACAACCTCAAAGATGCCTTTTTGGAGGCAATTGACCACAAAAACACCTTCTGCTTTTGATGACCAGGAAAAAGACATTAAATAAATGTCTGAACTAGGACTTTGCCTTTTAAAAATCCCCTCTCGGAGCCTCTGCGGCTCAGGGATTGTTGGAAAATTCCTCAGGTTCAGCCAAAACTCCCCAAAATTGTGACCCCTGAGTTTGAAACGGCTGAGGGAGCGCCAGAACGGCCGTTTTGGGGTGAAATGTGGCGGAATTGGTGTCAGAGCCCTGTGACATCTGATCCCTGTGATGTCACAGCCCGTGATGTCACAGCCTGTGATATCCGATCCCTATGATGTCACAGCCCGTGATGTCACAACTCAGGATGTCACAGCCTGTGATATCCAATGCCTGTGATGTCACAGCCCGTGATGTCACAACCCATGATGTCACAACCTGTGATATCCAATCCCTGTGATGTCACAGCCCGTGACATCCAATCCCCATGATGTCACAGCCCATGATGTCACAACCCGTGATGTCACAGCCCATGACATCCAATCCCTGTGATGTCACAGCCCATGACGTCACAGCCCATGACATCCAATCCCTGTGATGTCACAGCCCATGACAGCCAATCCCTGTGATGTCACAGGGAAGGACACAACAAAACGAGGTCCAAACAGGCACTTTTTTATTGTTGGTCGCGACGCTGACGCCGACGGAACCGCGCGGAGACTCCGGAGCGTCCCAGCACCGTTAATGCCTCAAAAACACATGAGAAAAATGAGCATTTCCGTGTAAAACATCAGCCCTGCGGGTTTTAGCTTTTTTTAGGATCTGGGTTTTTGTTTTCTTTGCCCACAGAACAATCCGGTTTGCAGGGACAAAGAAGCTGCATTTCTGGACAGGGGAAAAAAGCGCCGATATTCCCAAATTCCATCATTTAATGCCTTGAACACAGAGCTTTGCCTGGAAGAAGGAACCCAGTCTTGGAGTGAAGCTTTTCCGGACACCAAATTCCCCCGGACAGCTGCTGTCCCTCTGAGTTTTCCAAGAAAAACCTCATTTACAGGAATATTTCCCTCACTGCTCCCCATCACAGTCGGTTTTCACCTCTAAAAAGCCACTTGGGCTCATTGGGAATAAAAACCCTTAATTCTCCTCAAATCCTGTGCTGCTGGGAGGCAGCCGAGCCAGCCCGGCTTCCCCAGGAACACATTTTCCCAAATTCTTTCTCTCCTTCACCACCTTTCCTTCCAGCCTTCCAAATTCCTGCTGGTTTTTGCCTTTTTAAGCAAATAAACCCAGTTCCTGCCACTCCTCGGCTGCTTCCTGCACCCAAAGGGTCACGATTTAGGAGGAAAACAGCTGAAAATCGAGGAGTGAGAGGGAATTCGCCCCCAACACGAATGTTCTGAGCAGAAATTAAACTAAAACCACCCCGAAACCTGCACAGGGAGGAGAAAAACTGAATTAATCCAGAACCAGCATCAGGAGCTGCAGGACACGCGCTGGAGGTGCTGGAATGGCTGGAAGTGGAACAAGGTCTGGTCATTATTCCCACTTATCCCAAACAGAGAGGATTTGCCTCTATTTAGCTTCATTTGACATTTTTTGTTCAGCTTTACTGTTACTTTTTTAGCTTTGTTTTTACCTTTCCCTTCATTTTTCTGTCTTTCCCTTCACCTTTCTAGTTTTACCTTTTCCTTCATTTTTTTGGCTTCAATTTTCCCTTCCACTCCTCTGTCCACTGATCAGCTGCGCCGAAAAACGAGGGGGAAAAGGGAAAATTTAGGGAATTTTTAAAAAAATTAGGGAAATTACAGTGTTTGGTTCCACCTAGGGAATCTCTGCCCGGCAGCGCCAGAGAACCCAAAACCTGCCCCCGAAAACTCACTGGAAAAGCTCCAAATAACCATAACTGAAAACATCCTGGAAAAGCAAAATATACAAAAGCCCCCAAAGCACTGGATAATTCCACAGAAACATCCCCTGGACGATACAAAACCTAAGGGTGGCAGAGGAATCAGGATAAAAAGCAGCCAAAGGGATCCTTCAGCACCAATTCCCGGAGCCCCAAAAGAAAGCCCAGTTGCTGGTGGTGGCTCTGCTCCTGCCTCTTCACCTGGGCTGAGGAGGGGTTAATTCTGTTACGTTTTGGGTTTAAGTTCTTTTGTTATATTTCAGAGTTAATTGACCCCTTTCCAGCTCAAATAAAAATCCCTTTTTCCCTTCCTGGCAGGAGCTGCAGGGTGTTGGCTGCCACTGGCCTTGCTAAAATCACCCAGAATGAACCCAAAACCGCCCCCAGGTCCATCCACGTCCCCTCCCCATGCTCTGGGTGAGGATGTCCCAAAATCCCTTATGCAGGTGAAGCGTTTGGGAAGCTGGGGAAGGGTTTGCCCCTAAACTGACAAGTTTCGGGGACCAGATGCAGATTTTGGGGAGGAATCTGCGGAAGCTGCCGGTCCTCAAGAGGTGCAAGAACTGGACAGAGCCTCAAGCCCCAAATTCTGCTCGTGGCCCCCTCGTTCCCCTCCACCCTCACCCCCTGCAGTGGCTACAAAAGCACTTACTAGCTTATTCCTAAAAGAATTAATTAATCAGGGCCCCAAAACAGAGCCCTGGGGTGTCGCCAAAGGGCAGCAAGGGATGGGAAGTGATTCCAGCCCGTCCCAGCTCTCCAGGCAGGAATGAACAACCTTAATTCAATATCTGGGGGGGAGGCCACAATGAAAACACCCCTTGAGGAGCTGCCTGAACCTCCCGGCTCGTTCATGCGTCACCTCCGCGCCCAGATCCGCCTGGATCCCCCCGGGCGCTGAGGAAAGGCCGACCACAGAAGGATTTACCAGGATCACAATGGGGTCAAACCCAATTAAACTCACTTTGGAGCCGCCGAACCCCAGGAATTGGGATTTTGCCCCTGTTGCAGCCCAGGAGCGGCACTGGCACAGGGCCCTGCGGCTCGTTAGCGGTGACAAGCTCGTCACCGTCACCAGCGCAAGGATTTAAGGCCGAGTCATCAACAATCCGCATTTTACCGATCCCCCCACGCTGCCGGGGGGGGAAAGGGTGGTCCAAGGTCCATGGAGGCGAATTCCACGTGGGACAGGCGGGGCCGGGCGCTCTCCGGACGCAGCGCTACGCGTCGGGCTGGCCTTTGTTGGTCTTCTTGAGCAGCTTCCTCAGGTTCTGGGACATGAAGTAGGGCTTTTCTGCCGAGCCGTCGTTGCGCTCCAGGTCTTCCACTGCAAAGAGAAATCCCCGGCCCCGCGGCGGGGGCAGACACGGGGGTTGGCGTGACGGAGGCTCCTGGGATTTTCTAACAACAATCCCAGATTAAATAAAGTCTCTGGGCTCATCGTGGAACGGGGGTTTCTACCTCTGCCACAGCAAACCTGGGAACGGACTGCGGGGATTGAGAAAAAAGCGGGAATTTGGGTGTTTTGGTTCTCAGGGGAAAACGTTGAACAGAGCCAAGGGCCGGAGGGACCCCTCAGCTCTTCCCAACAGCTCTGGAAACAACGCAAAGTGATTCCCATTGGGATTTGCCCAACGCCCTTGCCAAGAGGAGCATTCCTGACACGCCAACGAGGAACGTTCCCAACGTGCCAATGAGAAGCGTTTCCAATGCACCAACAAAGAGCATTCCCAATGTGCCAACGAGGAGTTGTTCCCAACACGCCAATGAGGAACATTCCCAATGTGCCAAGCAGTCGGAAAATCCCAGCCATGGAAAAACAACACCCCAAAACCAAACAAAGCCACAAAGCCCCGGGCTCACAGCGCCCAGGGGGTGTTTTGAGAGGGATTTGGATCCTTCTGGCATGGAAATGGGAGCGTCAACACCACGGCTTTGTCCTGGGAGGGTCTGGCTGGGAGCTGTGGCCGAGACTGAGCCACAAAAGCTGTTTTTTTAAATCTTGATAATTTCTGGGCTATCTGGAGGAGAAATCCTGACCCCTCCATGCCTGGAAGTGAAACCCTCCAAGTTCCTGCGGCCACCAAGTCCCACACCACCAGTGATGGCTCCTGCCCTGGAGCAACAATTGGGACAGGGACAAGCTGGGCTAAAGCAGTGGGTGTCAAGCTAAACCTCGCCTGGAATCCTTCGGAATTTTGTGGTTTGCATAGAGCTGGGGTGAGGAAAAGGGTGAGGAAATTGCAGGCAAAGAGGTGAGGAAAGGACAAGGAAAGAGCAAGGAAAAGGGGAAGGAAAGGGGCAAGGAAAGTTTCGCTGCTCTTGGCTGGAGCAGACACAGAGGAAACGCCCAGAGACCAGTTTGGGGCGGTGGAACCCACTCGGCCCATCCCACAAATCCCATCCCTCCACACTGGATCCCTCGTGCCAGCCAGGCCAGCTCTCCCTCAGGAGCAAAGATCTCTGCGTCAAAACCACGATGATCTCCAGGCACCACGCTCCTCGCTGGGTGCTACTGGGACCCCCAACCGACTCCAGGAGGGTTCTCTTGATGCAGGAACATGGATTTTTGGGCAGGAAGGTGGATTGGACACCATCGGGCGCTGAGGCTCGGCACCCACCACCCTCGAAGGACTTCCAGGGGACAGAGCGGCACCGCGGGAGTCACTGCTGGGGTCAGGGGGCCGGGAGGGTCCCGCGGCCTCCACCCGGCGCCAGGCCTTAGCCTTGGCTATCCGTGCTTTTGGAAGGTTCTAGGTGCCCCTTCAGCAGGATCTCGCTGAGCTCAGGGGACATGTAGTAAGGCCTCTCCGGAGATCCATCATTTCTCTCCAGATCTTCACCTTTTCCAGCCCCGGGAAGAAGCGGCCGTGAAGGGGAAGAGCGAAAAGCAGTGGAAGAGCCGGGGAGAGACAGGGCGTAGGTGGAGGATGAAGAATGTGTGACCAGAGACAGGGAGGGGTGGAAAAGAAGGAAAACAGGGAGGAAAAAAACAGAAACTGAGGTTAGTTGTGGTTAATTCCACCGAGCCCAAAGCACCAAAACTGAGGGAGAGACGCAGGAGCCCACGGACAGGCTGGGGGTCTCTGCTGGAGCAGGCGGGGGAGAGCAGGTGAGAATGCAGGTGAGGAGTCAGGAAAGGGAAAAGCATGAGAAAACCACACAGAGGGACCGTGGGATTGGGAGCAAACCCCCAAACTGGACACTCTGGGGGTCAGCTGATGGCAGAGGGGGTTTTTGCTGATACTCACAGAAGCAGAGGAAGAGGGTGTCCACACACATGCCATACACACTGAAGAACCCGTGGGCAATGAGGTAGGAGCCCACGATCACCGTCTGGAAGAGACACCGCGCGCTGACACCGCGGCCAGCAGAGAGCCCGGAGCCGCGGCCAGGAGGAGGAGGAAAGTGCTGAATGCCACATTCCCCAGGGGAAGGAGGAGAAGGGAACAGGGCAGGACTGTTCGGAGCTGCCCGAGTGGGGACAAAAGGCCTCAGCCACCACTGGATGGAGGCCAAAGTGGGCAGCGCAGGCGGGCGCGGCGCCAGCAGCTGCCAACAAAGGGCTCATTGCACTGGTGACCGGGAAAACACCTCCAACAAAGAAGGTCCTTGAGGCGCCGGGTGTCGGGAGGGGTTTGTGTGGGGCATCTCTGTCCTCCCCTGCCAAAGTCACCCCAAAGAGAGAGGGCAGCTCACCAGAATCGGGACCCAGTAGTAATTCAGCGACGGCGCCGTGTCCTGGACCAGCTTTATCCGCTGGGTGAAGAAGAAGAAGGCGAGGATTCCTGGGAAAGCAGGGGATGAAAAAGATGGAAAACAGGATGGAAAGGAGCAGCTTCATGGGAGGGGTGACTTGAGCAGAGCTTTTGGGACAGCACAACTGGTGACGAAAGTTGGATGCCTCAAGGAGAAACTTCCAGAACCCAGCACTTACCCACACTTCCCACAATGAGGAGCTTCCCAAGGAAGAAGAGGAAATCCGTGACTTTATCCAACACGGCCACCCTGGAGAAAAGAGGGGATGAGCCACCACATCTGGTCCCTGTCTTGAGTCCCGACAGAAGCAGCCAAGGCACAGATGGCAAACGGTCTGGGGTGATTCCCACGGGATCTCACCTGATGATGTTCCTCATCAGCAGGAAGAACGCGTTCCGGGCTGAGGTGCAGAAGTTGGTACCATAGATGGCGATCTGGGGCAGAAAAACCGGGCAGAGGGGAGAGAAATGGGGCTGCACTGAATGCACCGCCCCGGGGAGGGTGCAAATCCCACCCTGGAAGCACTTCCTCGTCCACTGCTAGGTCAGGCAACGCGGAGACCCAGAGCTGAGTAACCCCACCCGCCGAGGGTCCTCCCCAAAGCCAACGGGATATGGCTGAGGCCAAGGTTTTCCAGCCAAACAGCTGGAAAACGCTGCAAAGCTCCGTGTTCCCGCGGCATCGGGAGACACAGCTCCCAGGGAAATCCCCGAGCTGCCCCCGCGGCAGCCCCAGCCCTTCGAGGGCGTCGGTTTTGGGCGACTCACCATGATGTAGGCATTCCTGTTGAGGAACTTGATGAATTTCTCCAGGCACCAGAAGCAGCACTTGAGGCAGCTCAGGAGGAACTTGGCAAACTTGTTCTCGGCGGCTGCAGGGCGCGGGGAGAGGGGTCAATGCCAAAGCCAGAGGGGCTGGATCTTCCAGCAGCAACTCCAAGGTCCCTGGTGCGACCTTGTTGCCACAGGGGGTCACTGTGGGACCCCCCCAGCCTCATTCTCAGCCCCCTGGGGGCCCAATGTGAGGCCCAGGCTGCTCTTCCCATGCCCCACTCGCTGTTGACGTTTCCCAATGAGCGGTTCTCCGGCACAGAATTCCCTGGCACCGGGGCGGGCTGGCTGAGCCCGCGGCCACGGCTCAGCTCTTGGCTCCCGCCCCGGGAAACACTCCACAGAATCATGGAATGGTTTGGGTTGGAAGGGACCTTGCAGCTCATCCCACTCCGTCCCCCACCACAGGCAGGGACATCTTCCACTATCCCAAGTTGCTCCAAGCCCCACTCATCTCCCCACTCCCATCCCAACCCCAGTACCTTTCAGCCGGTGGTCGAGGTACTCCAGGATGACCCTGATGACTTGGACGATGGCCAGGACCAGTGAGCCAAAGGCCAGCGAGCCGGTGTGGTACCTAGACATGGACCACCCCAGTTAGAAAGGCACAACCTCCCAGGGCTCCCGGCTGCCCTCACGGAGATGGACGCACCGGAGCGCACGGCCAAAGGCGGAGAAGAGCGGGAAGGCCGGCATGTCGTCGGGTTTCTTGAAGGCCCAGTAGTAGGAGGCGAAGGCACCGGCCAGCGTCACCTGGCCCAGCGCGATGATGAAGTTGGCGAGCCAGAAGAACATGAAGACGTTGAAGAACTGGAGCACGATGAGGTACTTGTGGTAGGCGGTCTCACCGCCGTAGAACGCGAAGAGGCACTGGGCATCGGGGCACAGCTTGGTGACATTGCTGGTGTTGAAGGTCTGGAGAGGACACAGGACACCGCCCGTCAACTCAGAGTGACCCACAAGGTCAGAGACCTCATTGTCCCATTTAATTTTCCAGAAGCTCAGACCAAAGTCTGCTCAGGGCACACGACAACTCGAGGGGAGTGAACGGCCCAATGCACCCCAGCTCAGAAAGGTGGAATTCCACTGGGAATGCACCCAGACATCCAGGAATTTCTCAGGCAATAAAGATTCACATCTCTGACAGGTTCTGAGTTTCCCGAGGCCCTCACCTCAGGCTGGCAGGTGTGCCCAGAGAACGGGCACGCGGACTCGTTGAACACCTTGTAAACGGCCTCGTTGGAGGTGGACAGGAAGCTGCGGGTCACCGTTAAGGAGAGGCCATTTTCCAAACCCAACCCTAAACCCAAACCAGGCTCTGCTCCACTCTCCCCAAGCTCCTGCTGCCGCTCTTCCACGCCAGCATTTGTTTTGGGTTAAACCTCAGAGATTTAAGGTGTTTCTGTTCCAGGCCTGGGGAGACCTTGGACTTCTGGGGAACGCAGGGAGGAAGATGAGGATGAGGATGAGGAAGAGGAAAGGATACACAGCAGTGCTGGCCCAGTAGGCGATGCAGAGGCACAGCAGGAAGAAGGTGCACAAAGGGAACAGCAGCGACGACATGACGTGACCGACAGCCCTGTGAGAAGATGGTTAAAAACTGGTTAAACCCCAGTTAAACCATGGTAAAACCCCAGTTAAACCCCAGAGCGAGGGGTGACAGCAGCTGTGGTGACAGGGACAGCCAGACCTGCTGGCCTCCTTGATGAGCGCGATGGCGATGAGGATCCTCTTGCGCAGGAAGATGAGCAGCAGGATGATCACCACTTCCAGCACGCACAGGATGATCACTGCAAGGGCAAGGGGAGCCCAAGGGCAGCGTGAGGGCCACTTTGGAACCCCCCTGTTCCCAAAAACCCGCTGTGACCCCCCATCCCATGCCCCGTCCCAATTCCAGAGGAGGACAGGGACTTACAGAACGCCAGCCACGTCTGCCGCAGGTGCAGGTAGACACGGAGATCGGTCTGGAAGCCCAGGTCCGCCAGGGACACGTCCGACCCCGCTTCCCCTTTTAACTTCGCATATTCCATGTAGCAGTGGAAGATTCCTGCGGCAAAAAGCAGAAAATTGTCCAATTTTCACGGTGAAGTCAGAGCCGGATGCCGGGCAGGGAGGAGACACCCGGAGTGTGAACTTCTGCAGTGCAAATCCCACTGGAAACCAGGGAAAGGGAAACAGGGAGAAGGCAGGCAGAGGCTCCCAGCCCCCTGCTCACCGTATCCCAGCACCAGGATCACCATCACGATCATCACCCACACCATGATCCCGGCCAGGAAGCGCAGCAGGACGATGAAGATCAGGCTGGCCACCATGGCGATGACGAGGCCTCTGTGAGAGGAAGGTGACCACGTGTCACCGTCCTCCCACGGCGCCCCAGCGTCCCCAAAATTTGGGAACCGCAGACAGGAGTGATGTCACTGCTTGTGCTCGATGGAAATTGTGGGAGAGCCGGGGCAAGGATTGTAAAATACCAGAAATCCCCGAGTTTTGCCCCATGCTCACATGATGATCCAGTACCAGGACACCGTGTAATCCTCGAAGATCTTCATGGCCAGCTGCCGTGTCTCCAGCACCACGTTGGCTTTCCTGCAAAGAAATGGGAAACACCAATGGAGATGAAACCCCATCATTTTTGGGACACCCTAAAACCAAGAAAATTCAACATTTCTGTGTGGCAAATTCCCCAGAGCTGCCCCCACTGCGTCTCCTTCGCCGTCCTCCACTCCCGTTTCCAACGTGGGATTTTGGTGCAGGATTTCTGGCAAGCACCTGACGCCTCAAACGGGCGAAGCAGCGCTAACGAAGCAGCTCTTAACGAGGGGCATTGTCCCAGGACTCACTTGGCCCCTTCCAGCAGCTCGGTGACGTTCCTGCGGCGCCCGCGGCCGTCGTCGTAGGTGGTCTCGTTGCCCACCATGATAACGCCCTTCTTGGCCTGGATGGCCGGGAAGCATCTCCGTGCCACTGGCGAGACAGAGGAGGGGGCAGTTCAGCCAGGAAAAGCGACCCAAAGCCCCACGGGACCCCCAGAACCCCCAAAGAGCCTCCAAAAAACCCCGATGGATGCCCGAGAGTCGTTAACGAGCTCCTCGTTAATTCCAGACGTACGTGGGGTGCTGGGAATGAGCATGGCCGGGCACTCCTTGTCCTTCAGCACCTCGATGGGAGCCTGGGTGGGGACAACGAGCCGGAGGTCAGCGCTCCAGGCGGGAATCGCCCCGTGGTGCGGGGACACTGACCCCAAAACCCACCTTGCGCGAGTTCTTGAACTCGGGGGTGCAGAAATCCCGGTAATATTCCAGCGCCGCGGCGTTGCTGTAGGCGGTCAGGTACGTCATGTACCGGTCCGGGCATTTGCTGACGCAGATCTGGACAGGAGGGGGACACGGGAGGCTGCAGGATCCCACCGGGAATTCGGGGAACGCCGCGGTCCCGAGGGGCCGGGCCGTACCTGCGTGGTCGGGCACTGGAACTCCAGCAGCACCAGCGGGCTCGCGCACTTGACGATGTCGAAGTAAAAAAGGAAAGGCTTCTTCCTGCAAAACAAAACCAAAACCGCCCAGTTTGGGGAAACCAGCCACCAAACCCCCCGAGGAAATGAGGGTCTCTCCAGCACGTCCGGCACTCACTCGTTGGGCGTCCCCTGCTGCCCGCAGAACTGCCCGCGGCTGTCCGTGGGGTGGATCACCTTCCGCGGGTCCCCGTGGGTCCAGGCTGGGGGGCACAGGATGATGATGTCACCCCCCCCGCAGCCCCCAGACCCCGCAGGGCCCCGCTCAGCCCCTCCGGACCAGCAGGACCCCCCTGAGTCCCCGGGACGTACCCACGACGCCGACCACCACATAGCCCACGATGGCCACCACCAGCAGGACGCAGCAGACGATGTCGGTGCAGCCCCTGCCAGTGGGGACAGCAAGGTTGGGGACCATGGATTTGGGGACCACGGATTTGGGGACTCCAGATTTGGGGACCACAGATTTGGGGACCCCTGGATTTGGGGACTCTGCTTACCTGTCGTAGATGGGACCTTTGAAAGTCGGGTCATATTTCTGCGGAGTTCCTGTGGAGAGGAAGAGGAGTGGGAATGGGGAGTGGCTGGGACTGGAGGAAGGCGCTCCTCATCCTCCCTGCCCCACAGCACGGAGGGAGCCACACGCTTCCAAAAAAAATCCTCGGGATAAGCGGAATCGGGAGAAGGAAACCATCTCCAGACGCCCATTCCCTGCTGCGGCCCCACTTCCCGAGCTTGGAAAACTCATTTCCACAGGTGGCTCTGCCCGAAAATGTCCCCAGGCAGCGACAAGAGGGACCCGAAATGCCACGGGAACGCCAGAGACACGAAATTCCACGGGAGCACCAAAGAGCTGCGGGGGCAGAGCGGGGCTGGGGGGTCACCGGGGGTCCCGCCGAGCCCCGGAGCAGCCCCAGCCCCGCCGCAGCCTCCCCGGCGCCGTCCCCGCCGCTCCGCTTTATTTTTAGGGTGGGAACGGAGCCAGCGTGGGAGCGGCCCGAGGCAGGAGAGGCCGGGGATTTGGGGGGGATTTTGGGGGGTCACAGCAGCCCCGCGAGCGGCACGTGTCAGGTTTGGGGGATCCCGGCAGCCCCGTGCCGG
>JAVTVJ010003772.1:0-48297 GCA_034509425.1 Eopsaltria australis
CATCAGTGTGTCCACTTCTGGTCTCCCCAGTACAAGACAGCAGCTGGAAAAATTCCAACAAAGGGCCTTAAAAATGGTTATGGGACTGGAGCATCTCTTTCATTGGGAAAAGCTGACAGGGTAGTGATGGACTGTTCAGCCTGGACATAAGGCTCAGGGGCATCTTATCAGTGTGTGCAAATACCTGAAGGGAGTGTGCAAAAAGGATGGAGCCATGCTCTTTCCAGTGGTGTCCAGTGACAGGACAAGAGGCAGCTGGCACAAAGCAAAACAGGTTCCCTCTGAACACTGAGAAACATTTTTTGCTGTAACGGTGACAAAGCTTTGGCACAGGTTGCCCAGAGATTGTGGAGTCTCAGTCTCCATCTGGAGATGGTCCTGAGCAATGGACTGTTGGTGGCCCTGCTTGAGCAGTGCTGTTATTATCAGAGCACCTCCTTCCCTCTACAATCTGGTACATTAGCAATAGACTAAACACACATATGCATTGCCAGTTGCTCTGCGGTTTGAGGGAAAGTCGCTCTGTTACCCAAATGGTCTTTCCCTTCAGAGTTTATTTTCTCCATTTGCTGCAAAAAGCTTGGCTTAATTGCCTTTCAATTACACCTAAAGTCTTAATGCCTTTGTCATGCTTCTGGGCTTTGTATCTGTGTGCTAAATTTTGGGAAACTAAAAGTCAGATCAGGAGTCTTGGTCAAGTACTTTTTAAGATAGATTGTTAGAAATACATTTAAAAGAAAGTGACGTTTGTTTGCTACATGTGATATTCTTATCTAGATTTTCTCTGGGAAATTTTAAAAACATCCATTGGAAAAGGATTGAAAGAACTTTTGGAAAAGCAATGGACCATTTCTGTAAATTTTTCAGTTATTCAGAACCTGATTTGAATGACATATGCATTTATGTGACACCTCCTCAAAAATTCATAAAAAGAGCAGAGCAGACCAAAGATGTTAATTTTAAAAATATTTGGAAAAAGTCAATTTGTGTATACTGACAAGTTCCATTAAAACATTGACATTTTAAACAAGCAATGTGAGTTTTAAAGAAATGCTACAAATTTTCAACAGCTTTCTACATTAAAAACCCTATGTATTGTGTACATGATTTTAATTAGAATCTGTGAATCATTATTTTGTATTTTATTAATAAAAAAGCTCTTGTTTCTCATACAGACATAGTATATGAATAGTATATGAATGTTTGTCTCTGCTCTAAGTCACTCAGCACATCAACACTGTTCATGGAGCAGATCATAATAATTTCTGAAAAATAATAATAAAATCACCCTTTTAAAAAATATAGCATTATATTTTTGAGGTTTCCCTGTGAATCTGTATTCATTTGTAAAGGCATCTGTCTTTGACAGTACATATATTCAGTGCTTAGCAAACCATGAAAATTAGAGTGTTGAAAATTCATGTCAGGAGATCTGTAATCTCTATAAATTTGTTTCCTTTGCTGCTGGCAACCGTGTGAGGTTACCTGAAGTCACCATCCTGACTGGGTTTGTTTAAAACCCACAAATTTCGTTCACTCCCTCTTTAAGACATAAAACAAGCTCAGACAAGTAGTGAGAATAGTTTTTCCTGAATCCGCCATCCAAGAAAAATATATCCTCGGTCCTTAGCTCTGTGTTTGCACTGGATTTGCTGTGGATTGCATGGAACACCACACAGAGGAGATAAAAACCTTCATTAATTCTATGACTGGTTTGGCTGGTTGTCTCAGGACTACCTGTACTGAGACTCGGCAGCAGCAGCTGAATTTGCATCCAAGCTTTGTTTTCTTGTTCCAAACCCACGAGTGGGCTCCAGGTGGCAGCACGGACACAATTTCCAGAGAAGGCAGAAAGGGTTGGCAGGGAAAGGTTTTGTTTCAAATTATGTAGTCTTTCCTGTTCCCAGATGAAACTTGAGATGAAAACACTGCCTGAAGTTTAAATTTTAATCCTTTTCAGAGTTTTCTTCATTCTTATTATTCTTAGAATAATTCTGTGGCAACATTCATTTCTCAGAAGTATGTTTTCTCACTGAAAATCTGTAGTTACTGAACCAAACTGAGCCAAACCTTAAGATAAAGGTATAGTGAAAAGTTTCCAAGTCAGAAAATGAATGGTTTTAAAGCTTTTTTTTTTTTTTTTTAAAGGACTATGTGGATTAAATCATAGTTGTTTTTCTTTTATTCCCCCACAAAGTTCTAATCATCCTACTGCTAAGTATAGGAGTCCTGCTCATTGTAGAAACACAAGATTGGCAGAGAATCCCTGAGTTCTGAAACCCTCCATCTGCAGTTTCAGGTACAGTCACAGATATGTCCTTAAAACAGCCCAGACTATTGAGTCATGAAGACCAAAGAGCCCCGGACATTAATTGTGGGGATATGACAATCCCAGATTCAGGCACAGAGCAAAGGTCTGAATCATGTTCAGATTGATGGGGATTAGGAAAGACAATGATCAAAGGAAAGAACAGCAAGGAAGTAATATAAAGTGTATATATATGGTAATCTAAGGTAAAACTTCTGGTAATGGCTGCTCCTCACATACAAAAGACACCTGTTAGGTTACAGGCTTCAACAATGTTTTTAACACACTGAGAAAGGAACTCTGCATTTCAAATTCTTGCACATATTGATTTGAACCCTATATGGTCTCACTCCTGAGCATAATTCTGCTTTTTACGTGATATTGAATCCCTTTCAAGCACTCTGCAGGAATCTGCCTCTCCCTGAGGCAGAATTTGCTCTAAATGCCACCTCACAACTCCTTGCTATTACCACAAGATAGCTCAGACACAGAAATGCACATTTTCCCAAGTGTGCCTGTTCTTTCTCTTTATAAAGATATGAAATCTCCATGATAGATTAATTATTGAAAAGCAATGTCACCTCATTCTTGTTTCTGTCAGCATTAGAAGAGACACATTTCATAAAATTTTACACACACAAACTAAAACCTGTTACACAAAAAATTCAAGAAAGCCTTTATGTACATGTAGAAGAGGCAAGAAATGCAGCTCTCTTTTCAGTTACAGAAAGAACTAAGCAGGAGAAGAGTATCTGCTGAGGGAAAATTTTACACACCAGAACACAAAAAATGCAGTCCTTCTTTGGTAGTCTTTAAAAGAAGTATAAAAAAAACAAGGAGATTAAATTAACAGTACTGACTTTCCTTTTAACAACTCAATCCCCAGTTCCTAGTTCCAGGTGTTATGATGTCACAGAATAGGTTTTTCGAAAAAATCAATAATGTAGACGTGTATTGGGTCTGACTGGGGTAAAGCTCACAGGCCTTACACTGCTGTACTTTGCTTTGGTAGCTGGCGTTGATAACAGAGCAGTGTTTTGGCTACTGCCAAGCTGTGCTGTCCCTGTGACATTCCTTCCCCCACTGAAGGGGATGGGGGGGGGCAAGATCCTGGGAGGGGACACCAGCAGGCCAGCTGACCCCAGTCAGCCAAAGGGATATTCCATAGCATATGACATCAGCTCAGATATATAAGGGAAGGAAGAGAGGAGGAGGAGGAGGAACTCAGGGCTGGTCCATGTTTGCCTTCTCGAACAACCATTACACATGCTGAAGCCCTGCTTCCCAGAAAGCGTCTGGATATCGCTACTAATGGGAAGTAGAGATTGATTGTTTTCCCCTCTGCTCTTGCGCGCGCAACTCTCAGCTTGCTTGTTCTATTTTTTCCCCGCTGTAATAAAACTGCCTTTTCTTACCCTGTTAGTCTTTCTCCATATTATCCTCTCGCCTCTCCCAGTGGGAGAGGGAGTGATAGAGTGACTGAGTGGGCACCTGGCACCCAGCCGGGATCAACCCACGACAGTCTCTTTTTGGTGCCCGAACGTGGGGCGAGATAAAGGCAGTTTTATATATATGTATATATCGCATGCTCTAGTAATGACCAATAGCAGCTCCCAAGTAGTAAACTCCTGCGTGACATACGGCCTTCGGCTGCCATAGTACTTATTTCTGTTTTGCTAAGTTTGGGAACATGTTGAAACAAACAATGACTGTGAATGAATATAACTCCTTCTCTCTTCCTGGGGTGAATTTGAGTATGGATGATCTTTTACTGCAAGCTCCTGTGATTATTGCCAACCCTTACATAAGCTTCCTGATATTATTAAAAATATTAGCCAACACTGTTGTTACCTTATGGAATTCATTGAAATTGTCATCTCCCTGGTACAGAAGGAAATGACCCTTGGGTGAGGAGCTGTTAAAATCTGCCCTGAGGTACCCAGTTCCTGGGTGTAAAGGAGTATGGAGGGATTTGGGCAGGTTCCTAGGGCCGTTATCACCGCCCATTGCCTGGGAGTTTACTCCCGAAGAGGTGAATAACCCTAACAAATTGGCCCATCTGAGAGAGGGGTGCCTTGTTTACTCCCAGGAATGTGAGCAGCTTCTCGCCCTGTACTGGGGGCTGGCCAGGGCCTACCAGGCCTCTGTTCAATACTCTCAGAGGACTGTAGTTGAGGCAGGAACCCAAACTCTGTCTGAGGGTGGACACTACAGCTGAGACAGGGACACAAACTACAACTGTGGCTGAGGCAAGGATACAAACCATAACAACTACGTCTGAGATAGGAACCCAAACCACAACAACTACAGTAATTGCCCCAGTAGTGAAAAAAAAAAAATAGACAAGGCAAGTTTCAGGCCTAAGCCGCCGATTAGTAAGGGAAGAAGAAGAAGAGGAAGAAGAAGAGGTGGGGCCAGATCAAGAGGCAGGTCCCTCAGCAAAGGAATCGAAGGGAGTGAGGCAGGTTAAACAGGAAACCAAAGTTACTCGGTCCCTGACCCCATCAGAACTTCGAGATCTGTGAAAGGATTACAGCTGCCAGTCAGGTGAGAGGATCCCTGCATGGCTGCTGCGATGCTGGGATAAGGGGGCCGATAGTCAGCAGTTAGAAGGTTATGAAGCCCAACAGCTGGGATCCCTTGCTAAGGATCGGGAAATTGAAAGAGGACTTGCAAAGGAAGGAGCAACTTGTAGCCTCTGGAGACGGCTTCTTTCAAGTGTGAAGGCAAGATATCCTTTTAAGGAAGATCTTGTAAAGTCCCCAGGGAAGTGGACCAATGTGGATGAAGGTATCCAGTACTTGAGAGAATTAGCAGTGCTGGAAATTGTCTATAGTGATCTAAAGGATGATAGCGTCACCATAGATCCAGAGGATGTCCCTTGTACACTCGCCATGTGGAGGAAGGTGGTTCAAGGCGCCCCTTCATCATATTCCAGCAGCTTGGCGGCACTTTATTGCCCAAAAATGGATACACCAACTGTAGAGGTGGCGTCCTCCTGGCTCCGAAACTCTGGGTACTCCCTCATCCCAGCGAGCCACCACTCCAACTCTTAGGGGCAGCCCAAGAGATTGCTCCTCTCCAACCCCAGTCACAGGGAAGGGAAGCCCCAAGAACAGGCCACGTAACGAGCTCTGTTTTTTTCTGCGTGAGCATGGAGAGGACATGAGGAAATGGGATGGTGAACCCACCTCTAAGCTGAGCACCCGGGTCCAAGAACTGAGGGAGAAGAGACCTGTTAAGAAGGGGCTGCCCAAGAAGACTGTCAGTGTAGTTACCACAGAGAGACCAGAAGACAATCAGCGATTTCCCAGATATAAGAAAACTAAAACTGTTTCCTACAGTCCTGAGGAGGGAACTTCTGATTTGGCATCACAAAGGTCAGATAGTGAATACTCTGACCAAGAACAGGAATAGAGGGTCCCTGCCTCCGGCCAGGAGGAGGAAAGGGATGACTGGGTATACTGGACGGTGTGGATTCGATGGCCTGGCACATCAGATCCACAGAAGTACAAAGCTTTAGTGGACACTGGTGCACAGTGTACACTGATGCCATCAAGGCACAAGAGTGCAGAAGCCATCTGGATCTCTGGAGTGACAGGGGGATGCCAAGAGTTGTTGGTAGTAAAAGCTGAGGTGAGCTTAACAGGGGACAGATGGCAAAGGCACCCCATTGTGACTGGCCCAGAGGGCCTTTGTATCCTTGGCATCGACTACCTCAGGAGAGGGTATTTTAAGGATCCAAAAGGATATTGATGGGCCTTTGACGTAGCTGCAGTGAATACAGAGAAGATCAAACAGTTATCCACCCTGCCGGGCCGCTCAGAAGATCCCCTCATGTTGGGATTGCTGCAGGTAGAAGATCAACAAGTACCGATTGCTACCAGGTCAGTGCACCGGAGGCAGTATCGTACCAACTGAGACTTTGTGACTCCTATCCATGAACTAATTCGTCGACTGGAGAGCCAAGGAGTTATCAGCAGGACCCGCTCACCCTTCAACAGCCCCATATGGCCAGTGCGGAAGTCAAATGGGGAATGGCAGCTGACAGTGGACTATCGGGGCCTGAATGAAGTCACACCACCTCTAAGTGCTGCTGTACCAGACATGTTGGACCTCCAATATGAGCTAGAGTCAAAAGCAGCCAAATGGTATGCCACGATTGACATAGCTAATGCATTTTTCTCAATCCCTCTGGCGGCAGAGGGTAGGCCACAATTTGCTTTCACTTGGGGGGGTGTCCAATACACCTGGAACCGACTGCCCCGGGGTGGAGACACAGCCCCACCATCTGCCATGGCCTGATCCAGGCTGCCCTGGAAGAGGGTGGAGCTCCAGAACACCTGCAATATATTGATGATATCATTGTGTGGGGTGATACAGCAGGAGAAGTTTTTGAAAAAGGGAAGAAAATAATCCAAATTCTTCTGAAAGCTGGTCTTGCCATAAAACAAAGTAAGGTGAAGGGACCTGCACAGGAGATCCAGTTCCTGGGAATAAAATGGCAGGATGGGCGCCATCATGTGCTTACAGAGGTGGTTGACAAAATTGCCAATATGTCTCCACCAGTTACTAAGAAAGAAACACAAGCTTTCCTGGGCCTTGTAGGATTCTGGAGAATGCACATTCCAGGCTATAGTCAACTTGTGGGCCCCCTCTATCGAGTGACCTGGGAGAAGAATGACTTCAAGTGGTGCCCAGAGCAGAAACAGGCCTCTGAACAGATCAAACAGGAAACAGCTCGTGCGGTAGCTCTTGGGCCTGTTCGGACAGGATCAGATGTGTAAAATATACTCTACATGGCAACCAGGGAGCAGCGCCTCACCTGGAGCCTCTGGCAGAGGACCGCAGGAGAAACCCGAGGTCGGCCATTAGGATTCTGGAGCAGGAGTTACCGAGGATCAGAAGCCCACTATACTCCAACTGAAAAAGAAATACTAGCGGCTTATGAGGGGGTTCGAGCAGCCTCAGAAGTTGTTGGGACAGAAGCATGTCTCCTCTTGGCGCCACGATTGCCCATCCTACACGGATGTTCAAAGGAAACATTCCCTCTGCACATCATGCAACCAGTGCTACATGGAGTAAGTGGGTGGCCTTAATTACACAACGAGCCCGAATGGGAAAACCCAACTTCCCAGGAGTCCTAGAAGAGATTTTGAGTTGGCCAGAAGCCAGAGATTTTGGAGCACTGCCTGAGAGGGTGACTCGTGCCCAAGAAGCACCACCATATAACGAGTTACCAGAAAACGAAAGAAAATATGCTTTATTTACTGATGGATCCTGTCGAGTGACAGGAAACAATCGGAGGTGGAAAGCTGCTGTGTGGAATCCCACACGACAAGTCATTGAGACTGCTGAAGGGGAAGGTGAATCAAGCCAGTTTGCAGAGGTGAAAGCCATCCAACTAGCCCTAGAGATTGCTGAGAGAGAAAAGTGGCCCATACTCTATACTGACTCCTGGATGGTGGCTAATGCCCTATGGGGATGGCTTCAGCAGTGGAAGAAAAGCAACTGGCAGCGCAGGGGAAAACCCATCTGGGCTGCTGCATTATGGCAGGACATTGCTGCACGGATAGAAAACATGACTCTGAAAGTACGCCATGTAGATGCCCATGTGCCCAGAAGGCGTGCCACTGAAGAGCATCAAAACAATGAATGGGTAGATAAGGCCACCAAAATTGGAATAGCTCAGGTGGACCTAGATTGGGAGAGAAAGGGTGAGCTATTTATAGCCCGATGGGCCCACGAAACATCAGGGCATCTTGGAAGGGATGCAACATACAGATGGGCTCGTGGTCGAGGGGTGGATCTGACCATGGAGGCCATCACACAGGTTATTCATCAGTGTGAAACATGCGCTGCCATCAAGCGAGCCACACGAGTGAAGCCTCTTTGGAGTGGAGGGCGGTGGCTGGGGTTCCAGTATGGTGAAGCCTGGCAAATTGATTACATTGGGCCATTGCCACGGACACGCCAAGGCAAGAGTTACATCCTCATCATGGTGGAGGCCACAACTGGCTGGCTGGAAACGTACCCAGTAAACCACGCCACGGCTCGGAACACAATTTCAGGTCTTGAAAGACACATTTTGTGGTGACACGGAACCCCAGATAGAGTTGAGTCAGACAATGGGACTCATTTTCGAAATAATCTTATTAACTCCTGGGCAAAGAGGCATGGCATTAAGTGGATATATCATATTCCTTATCACCCACAGGCCTCTGGGAAGATTGAAAGATATAATGGACTGTTAAAAACTATGCTACGGGCACTAGGTAATGGGACATGGAAGCATTGGGATGTGAACTTGGCAGAAGCCACTTGGCTGGTCAATACTAGAGGATCTGTTAACCGCCCTGGTCCCGCCCAAACTAAACCCTTAGACACTGTGGAGGGAGACAAGGTTCCTGCACTACACATAGGGAAGTGGCTGGGGAAGTCAGTGTGGGTTGCTTCCCCCATGGGGAAGGGCAAACCCATTTGTGGGATTGTCTTTGCCCAAGGACCTGGGTGCACTTGGTGGGTAATGCGGGAGGATGGGGATACCCGGTGTGTACCTCAAGGCGATTTAACCTTGGGGTAAGAATAATGTATGTTGGAAGTTGTATGTTGCAGGATGTAAAGTAGCCGAAGAGACATGAGCTGACGAAGAACGAATTTTGGCGAGGAGCAATAAAAAGGCCACAATGAACAGGGATGGTGCCAGTCCTCGACAATCAAGTTTACTATTCCTCCTGCCCTGACCCCACATTCTGCTGGAAATGGAGACCACGTGGAAGGATGTGAAAGGACAGGAGATAATAGTTAATGTGATGGGGATGGTTTAAGGATGTAGCTTAAATTGCATGTGTGAGTAGGAAAGGATTGTATAGGATCTGAGCATGATGCAAATGGTATGGTCCTGAAGGGCTCGGTCCCCCCTGAGAAGCTGTTGAATAATGGTGCCCAAGTTTAAAGTCTCCCCTGGGGAGGAGACACAGGTGGTTTTGCCCCGCAAGGGGGCTGCGTTTCTCAGGGGTGGTTCCCTTTTCCTCCATTAGTTTAAGCACCTGCCACTCTCCTGCCAGTCATTCTTGTGTTCTAGAAAGTTCTGTTCCGTTCAGTAGTTGATTGTACCCCTTGGTTGTCTGTTACCCCCTCTCCTCCCCTCTCTATCCCCCGTTGGTCCTAGTCCCCTGGTCCCTTCCTGGTTCCTCCCTCCTAGTGTTTGATGATTGGATAATGCCCTCAGAATAAAAGTCTGTACTCTGAGCTGTTCAGGGTCTTCTGATCCTAGACACCCAGAGCACAGTTGGATCCTATGCCTCTGTGTCTCTATTACTCTAGCCAGAAGATCCCTCCCTATCCCTCCGGCCTCTATAGAGATAACTTGCTCTCTAAGAGCTACCTGCGGCTGGGAACGCACAGATTCCCGCAGCAGCGGACCGGCGCTCCAGCAGTCAGGGACGCTAGGTGCAGATGCCGACGGGTCGCTAGCCGAAGACCCTGGGGCTAGCTGTCCACGCCCGAATACCGGCGACCGTGGCAGTTTGGCGCCCCGAACAGGGACTACTAGCTTTCGGCTGGTAGTCTTTGGTGAGCAGCCCTGACGCCCAGGCAAGGGCTCTTCTGTTTTAAGAAGCTCCTTTGTCTGGGGTTCCGAGTTACCCCTCCGAAACGGCGTAGGGCAGGATTTTCCCCACCAAAAACGGGAGAAGATCCTGAGGGGGCTAGGCGGCGGGAGACCCCCCCAAAGGAGTTTTATTCGTTGGTGCCTGCGAGGAGCGGCGGCGTAGGTCCGGGACCGGGGATCGGTAGGGTCCATTCAGGCTGCCAGGTACCGTGCCGGGGATCACAAGGGTCCACGCAGGGAGTTATTAAGGCACAGGGCTCCGTGGCACCGTTCTTTTGCTTGCGCTTTTTAATTTGCTGCAGTTTTCCTTTGGGTGGAGATTTTAGCTTGTGGGTTTTGAGAAATGGGTGCACGCTTCACACACCCACAAAGGGGGGTTTACATCCGAGTTAAAGCTACCCTTTTTAACGGGAAACAGGAATTTGATAGGAAAATTTTAAGGGAATTTTTTAGGTGGCTTTTTGTTGAATTTGAGATTTTGGTTTCTGTGAGTTCAGTTCAGTTGCTTTCTTTCTGGGATCGAGTTGGGGATGTTTTATCTGATAAGATCAGAAACGGGGAGAATCAGGTTTTGAAGTTTTTTCCTTTGTTGATTTTAATATGTGATTGTTTAAGGGAAAAAGAGGGAGAAAATTTTGGGTCTACAGTTGCTCCTACCCCCACTGTCCCTGAAACCTGTCCTCCCTACCCCTCTTCCCCAAAGCAGCGAGAATCACGGCGCGTAACCCTCCCAGAAGAGCAGGGCAGTTTCCCCGAAGTGCAGAGGCGATCCTGCCACTGCCCTGACCCCCCGTGGTCCCCGCTGCACCCCAGCCGTCGAGAGCTTGATCAACCCTTGGCGGACCTGTCCCTATCCCTCTTACCCATGCCCCAGTACCCGGTTGCGCCCCTTGCGCCATCCCCCCTGTTAAAACGAAACGGCGGCAGCCGCCAAGATGGCTCCGACCGCATGGCGAGGGGCCCCGCCAAAAACCACCGCGGCGGGAAAACCCCTGTCAATCTTGATGTAGAGTCCTCCTCCGGCTCCTCCCGTAGCACCTCCCCTGAAACCACCCCCTGTCCTGTCCTCCGCCCCTTGGGGCGGCCCCGGGTGATGGGGGCGTCGAAGGGTGTTACCGCGTCGGGCTCCTCCCCTGTCATCGGGACCCCTCCCCAAGCTCATGTGGTCTCCGCCCCTCGCGCCGCCCCCACTGAGGTCTCCGCCCCTCGCGCCGCCCCCACCGAGGTCTCCACCCCCAGACATCCGGTTTCCCACGCCTCCCCTTCCAGTTCCCCACACCTAGAACCTGGAAGTGAGAAGGCAAATGCCTACCGGGACAGTAAACAGCTAGAAGCCGAGGCCCAAGCCTCAGTGGGGGAGGAAGGACTGATTGCAGCACCAGTGCAATATGGGGGAAGGGGTGGGCAGAACCCCAAATGGGAGCCCTTCCCACCGAATAGCATAAGAGACCTATGCAAAGCCATTGGAGATTATGGGCTGGAGTCACCGGTGACTAAAGGGATGCTAAAAGCTACCTTTAGGTCAAACCTAATGGTGCCTGAGGGCATTAAATTGATTATGGATTGCATCTTACTAGACACTCAGTATTGGATTTGGGACAGAGCATGGCGCAGGCTTTTGGGAGAGCTGTTAGAAGAGTACAAAGGGAAAGAAAACCTCGCAAATATCACCATGGACAGTCTCTGTGGCGAGGGTGACTTTATTAAAGGGACCAAACAGACAGAAAAAATCCCTAAGGGTGTTTTAAAGGACATTCAGCAAGCAGCACTGAGGGCTCTGCTGACTTTACCATCCGCAGCAGTGCCCTCTGAAGGTTATGCAGCAATCCAGCAAGGGCCCACTGAAGGGTTTTCAGACTTTATTGAGAGAATAAAGGCTGCCCTTGCTAAACAAGAGGAGGACCCAGAGAACCAAAGAAAGATCCTAAGGTCCCTGGCATTGGCAAATGCCAATGCTGACTGTAAGGCTGTTCTGAAGACCCTTCCCCGAGTACCCAAACCTACCATTGAAATGATGGTAGAGGCTTGTGCAGAAGTAGTACCATCTCCACCCCCGCCGCCAGCTCGCCCTACCCATGCACCTAAAAATGGACTTGTGTATGCCCATGCCACCAATGTAGGAAGCACGGGACAGCCAAAGTGCTTTAACTGTGGAAGCCCACACCATTTAGCACGCGGTTGTCCGAAACCTCGGAGGCCTAACCTTCCACCTTTTAAGTCTCCCACAGGTCCTGGAGTGGCACACTGCCCGTGTGCTCACCAACCACCACCGGAAAACGGGCAGTGGAGCGCGTATCAGCACCTCACCGTGACATCAAATTAAAGGCTGCATCGACCACCCAACCATCTGCCGCTCCAGAGGAACCTACCGTCCTGCCATCGACGGGTGAGGGGAACACTCCGAGGATCTAGGGCAACAAATTAAACTTGGTAAGTGCGGCTCCCCAGCATGTAACATCAACATGGTTTTCCCACATCAAAGTTCTCCTGCAAGCGGACATTTTTAACCAGACAGACTTTCTCATAGTTGGGAATGCCACGAGAGGTCCTCCAGAAGTGTTTGTGCTCCCCAAAGTGATCTCTGTCTTACCGGGGGACACCTTCCAGATTCATGTCAGCTGCACAAACCCTCCGTGGTTTATTCCCAAGGGGCAATGGCTTGCTCACGCCATCCCCATTCCATCAGACTTCCCAAGACACCACCTCACACCAGTGGTGTGCTGGACACAGATAATGGGCACGGACCGACCACGTCTCAGCTGCCGCCTGAACAACAGCGGGTCGACGGTGCTGAGGAGTGGGATGCTCGATACCGGCTCGATGTTACCATCATTGCCGAGTCTGAGTGGCCACCCCAGTGGGACCTTCGCCCCGCTGATGGAAAGATTACGGGAGTTGGAGGGTCCACGTCCTCACAGAGGAGTGCCAACCAGATTATCATCGAGGACAGGGACGATGAGAAGCCTTTGACTAAAAATTACTTGAGAAAGCCAGACATCTCTGTGAAGTACTAATAGGAATTGTATTACTAGACAGAAATGGATAACTGAATTTTAATCTGTTTTCCAGTTTTTCTTGTTTTTACTTTACGTTAATGAGTGTCGAGTTCTATATCTACAGCTGAACCTCGAAGTACAGTGACCCCGGAGACAATACCAGAAACCTGCATCCCTGCTCGAAGAAGGGATGGATCTGTGTACTCGCAGCTCGTAACGCTGTCTTCGGAACTCTCCCAAACTGTCGCTCCTGATGTATTCATAACTCCGAATCACCCCTGATGTATTAATAGCTATAAATATGTTGTTAAAGTTTAAATGATATTAGATTTATTAAGTTCTGTTAAAGTTACATATTACGACGGTTCTGTGAAAGTTAACTACAGTTATGCATAACTATGTGCGTTATAGGAAAGATTAGGTTAAGATTACGTATGTACAGTGATACATATGCATTCTTTTAATTATCATGTTCATGGTACCATGGTCTTTTTAGTTAAAGGTAGTTGACAACATCTGTTACTTTACAGTCTGCACAACCTGTACTATGTTTATGTAACTGTCTCCATGATTCATTCCGGTTTAAGTAACCTTCCTAGTTGCTGTTTCTAACAGCTTTCTCATAAGATCTGTGTTAGGGAAATCCCTCCAGCTGGGGTCCTGGCTCTGGCCAATCCTGGACTCTCCCTGGTCGGACATCTACCAACAGACCCAGGTGTTTTTGCATCCAAATCATACTTAAGTCAGGTTTGACTTAATAATTTGAGTTTATATGAGCTGCACCCCTTTTGGGGTGGACTTGGGGACCTTGCCTGGGAGGGATGCCCCAGCCCTCACTGAAACAAGGTGCCAGCTGTTACAGACCCTGGCTGTTGGTATGGTATTCCACAATTCCATAATGTATTACTCTGCTTGACAACCTTCACAAATGAAGTAATCAAGACAGATTTTCTCAACTATTAGGTCATGAAGAATCACAGAATAACGTAGATCACTTAGAAGGGTTATCACATAGGTATTAAAAGTATTCTTATGTTTAACTATGTGTGTTTCTTACTTATTACACTGCCTGTGACAGATGGCTGGTAATGCCATAGACAAACTTACGTTAATTAAAGCAAAAAGTGGAAAGGTTGTGGGAACCTCTGCAGAGGAGACTACAAAAAGCTTTGTATACAATCAATCATCTCACAGTACCTTCTGATTCTAATATTCCTATATTTTTGAAGCATTTTCTTTCTTTGCAGTCGGACAGAACAGTAAGTCTCCCTTGAGGAAAGGTGTGGGTCAGAGATTTGATTACTAATAAGTGGGAGGGTCCATGGGACCTCATCACTTGGGGGCGTGGATATGCTTGTGTCTCCACAGATACTGGAGCCCTTTGGGTGCCAGCGCAGCGTGTGAGGCCAGACTTAAAGCGAACTCACCCTCGGGACAGCGCTGGATTGACCTGAAGCTTGGATGTTAATGATTGCTATCATTAAGTTTTGCATAGGGGAAGGAAAGGCCATGTTGCCTCCTCTGCCTCCTATGCCTAAGAATGTATGGATAACTTTAGCTAATGCTTTGAATCAGTCTTCTATGTGTGTTTCACTTGCAACTCCACAATCTCCTTTTAAAACATGCTTAGTAGGTGTACCACTACACAGTTGCACAGAAATCAATGCGCTTCTAATGGAATATATGCAAATGGTACAAAGCTAGCTCCAACACCTAAATTGCTTGAGCCCCAAGAAGTTGATATTTTAGGATCCCTTAGAGCTTCGACTTGTGTGCGTTTTAAGTCATCACGAGCATGGTCTGGTGAGTCATCCAATGAGGTGTCACCCATCCAGCCATGGTACTCGAACGTTTCGCTTTGGTGTAATGATAGCTCAGGTTTTGCTTTTGCTAATAACCAAGTGCCAAGAGAATTCCCCCCGGGTTTGTTTTTAATTTGCGGGGATCATGCATGGGCTGGCCTCCTGTCCAATATGATAGGCGGACCATGCACGATCGGACGCTTGACAATGCTTGCTCCAAATCTTTCTATGGTGGCAAATGTCTCATTCTTTGCACCAAGGGTGAAGGGTGATTCATTCTTTGCGCCATAGGCGTCATCTTGATTCCTTTAACAAAAACTGCAAAGATGATCTAACGTTTTGGGGAAAGGGATCAAGAATGGTTGCTTCAGTGTTTTTTCTGGGTGTTGCTGCAGCTAAAGCCTTGGCTACGCTTGATAAGTTAGGGTGCTGGCTTGCTAAACATACTAATGAAACTTCAGCAGCTTTAGTAGGATTGTTAACAGATGTTTGCTCTGTGAGGCATACTACCTTGCAAAATTGTGCAGCCATTGATTTTTTGCTTTTAGCACATGGGCATGGTTGTGAGGATCTTGAAGGAATATGCTGTATGAATTTGTCAGACAATTCAAAGTCTATCTTTGCAAATATTCAAGAGCTGCAGAATGGAGTGCAAAAGCTGAGAAAAACTGTTACTGGGTTTGATACATGGTTTAGTGGCTGGGGCATCACGGGATGGTTCAAGGATTTGTTGAAAATGGGAAGTATAATCTTGCTTGTTGTATTTTTGTTCTTACTATTGGTGCCGTGTTTGTTGTCTTTTCTGCAAAGGGCCCTGCAGAAATCGATAAACACTGCTTTTTTGGTAGTAAAACAAAAAGGGGGAACTGTGGGGTTTGATGAGGCTGACAGCAGGCCTGAAAGCCTCTTGGAAATTGACTTAGAAGCAATCAAAATTTACCCGTGAGAAAACTTCGTGAGAAAGTGAGGACGTGAAAGCCTGCAGACACAGTGAAGGCCTTAAGGACAGCCAAGACGATAACCGAAGAAGATGTTTTGCACCCAAAGGAGGAGATGGCCTTGCTGAGGAACATCAAGAATGTACTTGTAGTGTGTAGCTAATTGCTTGCATAGCTCGTTGTATAGTGCTATGAATAGTTCTTGTTTTGTAGACAGCCCTGTTGTTTGTCACGCAGTCAATCATAATAAACCACGGTAGCTGTAAAAGACCCCCGTCCCAGCCTCAGGCAGGGAGCAGTTGTCATCCCTGGCTTCCCTTCACAGGAGCTTCTGGACAATAAAGCTACCTTGTGGAACTGCCATACGGCTCCCTCGGCTCCCTCGTCTCTCTGTCCCCGGGTCTGCCTCGGGCAATTTCACAAAGAGCTGAATCACAAGAGCTGATATCACTTGTAGCAGAGAAGCTGCTACACTTGCTGAAATCACCTGTCGCTTAGGGGATTGCTAAGGACCCTGAAGAAGCCGTTCTCTGACGGGACGCTTCCTCCAGGAAGGCTGCAACATACTGGGTCACCCCCGGTACCCTTAGAAAGCGACATTCTGCTAGTGAAAAGCACATTCAGTATTCTGCATAGTAGAATAATATCTCTTATAGGACTTTCCTTTCATGATTTTCCTGTCTGTTTAACTAATAAATAGATTATTGATGTTAATGAACTCAAGTTTTGTCAAACTGCTCAACAGACTACACTGTTGTGTGTTGATTCTGCATATATATGTATATACTTTCTTGACTCACAGGACTCATTTCCCCATATTTTTTTTCATTTCCATATGAAAATGTGACAGTGCTTGACTTAAAACTTAATTTTAAGGGAGAAAAAATCTGAAATGGTATCCCTATATTTGTTAGGCAATTAAGGCTGAAGGTAATTTAGATTTGACTTCTAGATAAGGCAACATTATCGTCTGTAACAAAGTGATGCCTAGATAGTTTGGAAGAGATGTAGGATCCAGTTGTCCTAGTGATGCCATTTGGTTTCTGCCTTTTTCTTTTATATGTTCTCTGTACTCTTTGCACATATATTTGTAGCTCTGTAGCCTATTGTATTAATAGCTAGTTTTTCCAGTATTTTTCCATGGTCTTTCCCTAAGCAGAAAGACAAAACAAATTCCAGAGCTCCAAGCCCCAGGGGGTACAAGGCCCTGTCCTATCTCAGTTCTTCCTGGGAACCAAGGCCGAGAACAACTCTGAGGTACATTTTCATAAACAAAGTAGAGCCAGTGCTGAGAGGGGGACTCCAGAGAAGGGGTTGGACCTGGGGGGGGGGGAACTGAATCACCACTTGTCCTCCTGATTGGTGCTTTTAATCAATTATGCTAATTTCCTAAAAGCTATAAATATGTACTCACCCTTGCAGGGGGCAGGCTTTATGGACACCTTTCCATAACTGCTCCTGAAGACCTTCAAAATAAAGATCCCCTTTTATATTACCTCCTTGCTAAAATGATCTCGAATTTCTTTTCATGGCTGGGGGAAAAGGCAACAGTTATTTGGCACACCCAGAAGGGACACGAGAACCTGGTACCCTTCCTCTGGACAGGAAACATCCTGCAAGGAATTCCTTTCTGACAGCCATCTAAAGAATTCCCTGCCACGGGCCTGAGGTCGAGACACCATGGTTCCAAGATCCCACAGGAGGTAGTATAAAGGTGATTCTTTTCGTTGTGTAGTGTGTAGTTTGTATGTGTGTATATTGTGTACATATTGTGTATCTGTTTAAAGTCAGTATTTGTTAGTGACCCCAGGACAACCTGGCATGGTGGTGAGAAAATTTGCTTTTGAAATAATTTCTCCAAGTTTTTCCTATCACCGATTTTCCAACCTGCCCCAGAGATCGGCTGGGGGGGAGGAGGCAGAGCGTCCATGTGTGTGATCTCGGCTGAGATTGTTCACTGGTGGAGAAAAGCAAATCACAGTGCGAAAGTTTATTTCGTGTTTAGCAAGCTCGGGTTTTGAATTGAAAGCTGGCCTGAAGATGTCTGGGCATGGAGCAGCCGCGGGAGGCCTGGTCTGCTTCTTGGTAGGAGGCGGGGGATGGGCTCCCACTGCCTACAGGTTTGTGGAGCGGCTGGATGTCCAGCCTGCTCCTTCGTGGGAGGCTGGGGAGAGATATCCCCGCTTCCTACAAGTTTTGTGGAGCGGTCGAGAAAGCTCGGTTCGCACCATTGTAAGGGAAGGGGGAGAAGCCCCCACTTCCTGTGTTCCAGCTGTAGAATGTTTTCTCCAAGATTTTAAGGCAAGGGCAGCTCCTGGACTCCCGGGACGGCTCCGCGAGCAGGGCGGTCACTCCGCCATGATAGAAGTGGGGGACCAGCCTCTCTGAGAGGGGCCGAGGTGACTCCTACCATTGCCCTGGGAACGGCCGGGGGATGCGCGGGGGAGCGGTTCCGGGAAGTGAACCGGGACCGGGGCCACCGCTGCGCCGCTTTGGCCCTGCTCCGGCAGAAGGGTGCCGCCGCTGCGCAGCCACGGCCCGCCGCCCCTGGGCCCCACCCGCACTGGCCCGGAGCGGGCCGCGAGTGTGAGATCTACGGGAAGGAATGGCCCTATCGCACTTCCCACAGTAACGAGTTTTGTTTTAGAGAGACCCGAGAGCCGCTGTGAGCAGCAGCACGGGTCGAGCGCGGGCGAGGCGGGGGTGCCCCTGGCTGGGGCGCCCGCATGGTGCACCTGTTCCCGGCCGTGCGGCAAGCAGTGAGCTCTCTTTGTCTGCTCTGGTAGGCACTCAAAAGATAAACATCTGGTCCAAAGAACAAGAAGCCGTTTCTAGGCTCCCTTAAACCATGCTATAAGTAAGCAGAGTCCTGTGTTAACAAATATCTTAGGACGGTTTACTGAGTTAGATTTTAAAAAGACCTTCTCCTGCATCCCTGCAAGTAAGAAAGACCAAGGACTCTTTGCTATTATGTAAAAGAATCCTGAAACTGCAGAACTGGGGCAGTCTGCAACTGAAAATTGCTCCATCCAACCAGCAGCCAAGAATTGATACATCCAACAGTTGCATGCAACCCATTCTAAGTTTGTTCTGTGAACATGGAGGACATGGACCCTATGCCACTGATGCCTTTTTCTGGTCTTAGGAAATAAAGGCTCAGACATGGTGAAAGGGTTGGGGGTTGTTTACCTCGGTATTTTAATAGGATCCCGTTCGATTGCTTCTGCCGTCCAGGTAGAACGCGCCGCAAAAGCCCCCTCCCCCCAATCGAGTATACAATTAAAGACTCTACACATTAGCATATCTAACCAGAGGGCCCAATAAGGGGCCGGGGTGGGCTAACTTCTAGTTTACAACATCTATCCTACTAGGAGACCTTGAGGGCTCACGAAAACAGGGTGTTTGGTCTCTAACTCTACGCAGTTTCAGGGGTGTTTAGTCTACCGGCCTACTAAACACCATGAAACCAGGCTAAACTATCACCTAAGGCATCACAAGTATGCATGCTAATACTTGTGAATATAGAGAACAGTGTAAGAAATATTCAGGAGAAAAGCAGAAAAAATCCCTCAGGCATCATTTCCCCCCTTTTAGAGACTAACAAGATTCTACTTTGTCTAGTCTCTACTCTACCTTACTCTAGTCTATATTACCCACAGTATCGGTTTACACAACTGGCCGACATGCAGGCTACTATACAGATGATAACTACAATTACAACTACTATAAATGTTTCTCTTATCCAGGCCCAGTTTGGTAACCATGGGGTAAGAGTGTCAAAGATTTGGTCAAATTTTAAGGTGTCAATTTTGGAAGTTTAAAATGCCAAACAACCGTCAGTAACCACCCCCATCTAGAGGTGGCAACCGGATACAGAACCGGCAATTGTTCTTATTAAGAACTTTGGACACATTTTGGATTACAGCCTTGTGTAAATCATGGGACAAACCCTGAATCATAGTTACCATTTGGGCAGATAACAGACACGTAAAGAAGAGTTTAAACCACATCCTCCTGATCCGTATCAGTCTTTGTTTTCTTGATGGTCTCGGGAGCCGAAGCCTTCTTCACTCTGGAATAGTGGATCCACGGTCCCTTGCTGGCAACTTTGACTGCAGTGAGGGTGGTCAGCAAAACTTGGAACGGTCCTTTCCACTTGGATTGCAAGGGGTCACCGTCCCACCACTTGATGTAGACCCAATCTCCGGGCTGGAACTGATGAGCAGGTGTGTCCAGTCCTATTGGCCTGGACAACATGACAAATCTCTGGAGCTTCTGCAAAGTGGAACTCAAAGCCATTAAGTACTTCTGTAAATCAGCTTTACCCTTCACATGAGTCTCTCCCGGGATATGTGGAGCCTGATAAGGCCTGCCATATAATATTTCATAGGGACTTATATTGTCCCTTCGCCTTGGCTGTATGCGAGTTCTCAGCAAGGTTATTGGCAGGGCTTGGACCCAGGTCATGGATGTTTCTTGACAAATTTTACAGATCTGGGTTTTGAGGGTTCCATTCATATACTCAACTTTGCCACTTGCCTGGGGCCTGTATGGTGTGTGCAGGTCCCAGGCAATTCCCAGAACCCTGCTGACTTCCCCAACTACCGTTGCAACAAAGTGAGTTCCCCTGTCAGATGACATTCCTAGAGGAACCCCGAATCTTGGAATTATATGATTCAGCAAGGCTTTCACTACTTCTCTTGCTGTGTTAGTGCGACAGGGGTAAGCTTCGGGCCATCCACTGAAGGTGTCAACCAGTACCAGTATATACTTACATCCCTCTTTGCGTGGCATCTCAGCAAAATCGATCTGTCAATTATCTCCCAGGAGATCTCCCGTTTTTGTCACCCCTAATACAACCCGTTTGCTCGTGTCAGGGTTGTTTTTACGACAGGTATCGCACTTGCTGGTTATAGACTGCACGATATCCGCCATCCCTCTCCCTATTACCACCTTTCTGAGATGTTTTAAAAGATTTTCTGTTCCCCAGTGAGTACTTTCATGCTCTCGCTGGGCTATTTCTCGAAGGAGGAAGGGTGGAACAACAACCTGTCCCGTTGAGGTAACGGCCCACCCCCCTTCTTTGATTTCAGCCTTAAGATGCTTGATTAATTTGTGATCCCCCTAATCGTATTTTGGGGTAAACTCTGACAAATCTATTTCTTTCTGTGGTATCACTGCAAAAATGCCTTTTTCTGCAACCTCTCTTGATGCTTCATCAGCAAAGCGATTTCCCAGTTCAGGAGCTTTCTTCCCTCTTTGATGGCCTTTGCAATGCATGATGGCTACTTCTGTTGGCTTCCAAATACTCTGCAGAAGTGCAAGAATATGTTCAGCATGCTTAATCTCATTACCTTGTGCAGTCAGCAGGCCACGTTCCTTCCAGATAACTCCGTGGGCATGAACAACACTGAAGGCATATTTGGAATCAGTCCAGATGTTTACCTTCTTTCCCTCACTCAGCTCTAGAGCCCTTGTTAGTGCAATGAGTTCAGCTTTCTGTGATGATACATCTGGAGGCAAGGCTTTTGCCTCTATGATTTTATCTGTGGTAGTTACAGCGTAGCCTGTCATTCTCTTACCATTTCTCATGAAGCTGCTTCCATCGGTATACAGTTCCCAGTCTGGGCTCTTCAGGGGAATGTCCTTCAGGTCTGGTCTGCTAGAATAAGTCTCCTCTATTGTCTGTAGACAATCATGTTCAGGCATGCTGTCAAGTAATGTGGATGACAAAAACATTGCAGGGTTTACCACAGATGTTGTTTTCAGAATAACATCATCCTGTTCCAGCAACACAGACTGATATTTCAGCATTCTGCTAGGGGATAGCCAGTGATTCCCCTTCTTTTCCAGCACAGTTATTACTGCATGGGGTACATACATGACAATGTGCTGTCCAAGGGTGACTTTACGGGCCTCCTGTATTAGGAGGACAGTTGCTGCCACAGCTTTCAGGCATCCAGGCCACCCTTGACTAACACTGTCTAGCTGTTTTGAAAAGTAGGCTACAGCTTTTCGCTGGTCCCCAAGGTGCTGTGCTAGTACCCCCAGAGCAGCATTCAGTCGCTCATATGTAAAGAGTTCAAAAGGCTTATTCAAATCTGGCAGCCCCAAGGCTGGGGCTGATATTAGGGAACGTTTCAACTGTTTGAAGGCAGCCCTTGCACTTTCTGTCCACATGATTGTTCCCTTTTCGGCTGCCTTAAGGACCTCATACAGAGGTTTTACCAGCAGTCCATAGTTTGATATCCATAGGTGACACCAACCTACCATTCCCAGGAAGGCTTGCATTTCTCTCACAGTGTGGGGCTCTGGAAGGTGACAGATAGCTTCCTTCCGCTCTTTGCTGAGTTGTCGGTGTCCACGGAAAATTTCCAGCCCCAGGTAAACTACTGTTTCCCTGGCAATCTCGGCCATCTCTCTCGAGACCCGATAACCACTCTCGCCCAAAAAGTTCAACAGACTTACGGTTAGCTGGATACACTCATCTCGCGTTCTGGTTGCTACTAGGATGTCATCAACATACTGAAGAACAACTCCTCCTGGCTCCTGTTTCCTCCAGTCCTCCAGTTCTTTTGCCAGCTGGTTTCCAAATAGCGTGGGACTATTTTTGTAGCCTTGAACCAAGACTGTCCAGGTGAGCTGGGTCTTCCTTCCTGTTTCAGGGTTTTCCCACTCAAAGGCAAAAATTTCTTGGCTGTCCTTATGCACAGGAATGCAGAAAAAGGCATCTTTAAGATCTAAAACAGTGAACCACCCTAATTTGTTGTCCTGGGTTAGGACACAGGGGTCAAAATGTAGGAAGTGATCTGTGCTGCAGGAAGGAATACAACTTCCTTCCTGCGAGAGAGAGCCAATAATCAGGTAGTTTTAAAGATTGATAGGTAGGTAAACCAATTAAAAAGTTGATCTGCCTTCGAGGAAAAAACCATATATAAGCAGAGACTCTCTGAAGCTCTTCCTCTTTGGACCTGCTGCTGCTGTGTAGAGAGGAGCATCTCCTGCTTCTCTCGCTGGTAAGGCCCAAGCCCTCCCCCCCCCTCCTTCCAAACGGGGTGGGGGGGGGGGGAAGGGAAGTTTGGAGTGGCCGTGCCGCTGCAGCCAGGCATGGGGGAGGAAACGATTGGAATTTTCAGCAGATCCAGCTCAGCCGGTGTGTCAGCTACACGAGAGAGAGAGCTGGGCCAGGCAAGGACCAGGCCAGACTCCATCCAGCTTGGGCCAGGCCCTGCCCTGTCACCCCGGGCCCAGATGGCCCTACCAGGCCGAGCCAGCTTGGCAGAGCCAGGCAGAGAGACTCTTGAGAGCGTCTGGCATCCAGCTCGGACCTGTTCAAACAGCCCGGCAGAGAGCACGTGATCCTCACACTGCCGGAGAGAGAGAGAGACAGAGATTAACTCTCTCCATGCCTGGACTAAACTCACAGACACCCATCCTTCCTCGCAGAGAGAGAACGAGTGAGGACATCGACATAGTGCAGCGCAGAGACTTTACAGTCAGTGAGGAAAGCAGAACTGATACTTACAAGGAGGTGCATGGGAAGTGCTTCAAGAGTGAAGCTGAAAACTCTTTTGGAGAACCATGGTTGGGGACTGAGCTAATAAATTCCCTGTAATATATGAAGAAATAGTCCAAAGGGGGGATGTGAGGTTCTAATTGCAGCCAATGAACTGAAATACCTGGGTAAAGACAAGTAGGTGTTGAAAAAGTACAGGCTGATGAGAAACTAGAACCAAGAGAGAGGAGAAGCTGTGACCCAGAGCCCTGGTCCCGGGGGGAATGCCAGAGAACTTGTGTTGTCAGGAGAACCTGTGTTGCTCAGCACAGAAGAAGGGATTTTCTTTGTTGCTGCAATTGAACTGGGCATCCTTAAAACAGGTACCCTGTGGACTGTTCATAACCCACCATAGTGGCTGTGGGAAGGCTACTGGTGTGGGAGGGATCCACCATTAAGCTGGACTTTGCTCTGGGCGGCGCCTAATGGTGAGGCAGAAGACCCATAAAAACTGTATTTTTCTTACAGAAAATCCATGGTGTAGGCAAAAGAAACTTCTCTCCCTAAGTGAACTGGAACAAGAGCTGTTTCTGAGGTGGTAAACTGACTGGGGGTCGAAGTGTTGTCTTTTGTATGTTGTCAGGGGGAATGAAATGGAGAGGTGGGGGAAGGAGGGGTGGTCTGAGGAGTTTGCTCTGGTTTTTCTTGGGTTTTTTTTCTTTTCCCTTTGTCTTAGGTATATTAATAAAACTTCTTTGTACTTTATAAAGTTTGAGCCTGCTTTGCCTACTCCTAATCCTCATCTCACAACAAGCAATCAAGTAAATTTAAGTAAGTGTGCTAGCATTTAGCCACAAACCTGAATAGGCGAACTGAAACCACTACATTCGTCTGTTAGTGTAGTCAAAAGTGTGTAACGATTGGCTACAACTGGATATATATCTTCTGTTATTTTGTTAATCTCCCTTAGATCCTGCACTAATCGATAACTCTTACCATCTGCTTTCTTCACTGGTATAATTGGGGTGTTATACTTGGATTCACATTCCACTAGCAACCCAAATTTGAGAAACTTCTCAACTATGGGTGCTAGTCCTTGGCGACCTGCTAATTTCAGAGGGTATTGTTTTTGCCTTACCGGTGTAGCTCCTGCTTTGAGTGTAATACTTACAGGTTCAGCTCTTTTGGATCTCCCAGGGATATCATTGGCCCATACTATAGGACTGACAGCATCTTCTATTCCTTTGGGAATTTTTCCATGGCATTCCTGTATAAGAATAGCTGCTGCTTCTACAAATTTAGATTCAGGAATTATGACTTTCACCCCCCCGTCTCTGGAGAATTTAATTTCTGCCTCTAATTTCTCTAATAAATCTCTGCCCAATAATGGCATTGGTGAATTTGGCATATACAGGAACTGGTGTGTCACCCAGTGTTTTCCCAATTTGAATTTCAAAGGTTGGAAGAAAGGCCGTGTTTCACTTACCCCGGTGGCTCCTACCACATCCACAGTCTCTTGGCTCAGTTTACCTTTTAAAGTATTTAATACAGAATAGGTCGCCCCTGTGTAAACCAGAAATTCAACATCCTCATTTCCCAGCTTAACTATAACTGAGGGCTCCGCTGGGGGTGATGCCCTTGCTTGCCGTCTATCATAATCCACAGCTAGTTCTGGAGCTGGGGGTGTCTTTTTCGTTCGTGCTGGACACTCATTTTTCCAGTGTCCCTTCTGCTTGCAAATGGCACATTGGTCCTCAGCTAGAGGAAAACGGGGTCCCCTCTTTGGTGAGTTGGATGACTTTCTCTCATTGTGGTTTTTCTTATGGTGGGGCTTATTCTGTTTGTCCTTATCTACTGAATCCCTGTTCTGATATACTTGCCAGGCTATTTTCAGCATCTCACTTATATCCATTCCCCCCCTTTTTTGCAGTTTTTTCCTTATGTCATCTGTTGACTGGCCCATAAAAATGTAAGCCAGCTGGTACTTCTGATCAAGTGCTTCGAAGTTCAGAGTTGTGTATTTCCATGCAGCCTCTTTAAGCCTATTCAGAAACTCTGTAGGAGTCTCATTTGGATTTTGTTTGATCTCAAATAATTTAGAAAAATTCACTGTTTTAGGAAGGCCACATCTCAACCCATAAACCACCCATTTCTGAAACTGCTTTAATTTTGCCATTTGCTCAGGGACATTGGGATCCCAGCCAGGGTCAGCGAGTGGGTATATGTCATTAGGCATCCCCTGGAGAGTTCCAGCTGCAATTTGGGCTTGTATAGCATCTATGGCAGCTTTATTAACCATCTCCCTTTCTGTGCTATCTAGTAATTCATCCAGCATCACATTCAAGTCTCCCCAATCAGGGTTTTGAGCCCTTATAGCTCTCTCTACCTGTATGGCTACTTTCTCTGGGTTGTCACTATGCTTTCCAACAGAGTCTTTCCACAGCTGCATCTCTGCAAGAGACAATGGTGTCTTTATATAAATCACTCCCTGATTTCCCACAGCCTGTCTCAGAGGCACTTCTAGAGCAGGCCCTTCCCTTCCCCTTTCATCTCTTTTTGATCTCGTGCGCCCTGCAATTGGACTAGCAACACTTATAGCTTCTTGGGCCCGTACGCAAAGCTGGGGCCACCATGTCCGTAACATCTGTTTCCTCTGTTTCATTAGTCACTAGCTGCCTTCTCCTCCTCCTCCTCACGTTTCCTTTCCCTTTTACAACCATCTCCAAACAGCCTTTCTGCACCTCATACGCCTCCTCTCTATTCAGTAATATGGTAAAAAGTTCTGCGTATTTTAACTCATCAATCCTGCGCAGAGCTCGCAATTCTACCATTAGCTCTGTGACTATTTCATTTTCTAGACTCCCAAAGCGTGGCCACACTCTCTGTCCTCCTAATTTTAACGTCGGCCAGACCCGTGTACAGAGTCTTATCAGCTCCTGTGTGTCCAGGGGGGTTCTCCTTCCTGTTAAATATAGCCAGTTTTTCAATACCAGATCTAATGGAGATTCTCTGGGGACTTGTACATTCTCCGAAAAGTTACACCCCATTTTACTTATAAAAAGAGAAATCGGCCAGGAAAAAACCGTCTTTTTCTCTAGTGGTAACTGCTTAGAAACGAGCCTTAAACAGCCAAACTGCACGCACGAGAAAACTTGTTAAAGTTTTCTCAACCGGGACTCGAACCTGTGATTCCCAGCTTTATAGTTTTCAGTTCAGCGCCTTAACCCACTGAACCAACTTGCTGTTCCCTCCCACCAACCTCCCGTGGTTTAACTGGAGAGCGTCCTCTCCTTACCACGATTTTGCAGGAAGGGGGTTAATTTCCCCCCTTTCTAGGGGCCTCTCAGACCCCCCCTGCCCAACCTCCCAACCTCCCTCCTGGTACTAGCACAATACCGAAGTACGTCTCCCCCGCTTTCACTCACCTCTTTCGTGATTTCAGGCGCTGGGTCCTAGAGCCTGGTCACAGCCTTGGACTGCCGCTTAACCCCGTAGGTGCCGGCGAAGGAGCTAGGCGAGATATTCTCAGCCCAAAACTGCAACTTTTCGGGGTCTCTAGGGTCCCGGCGGAGTCGCCAATGACTGATGCCTTTTTCTGGTCTTAGGAAATAAAGGCTCAGACACGGTGAAAGGGTTGGGGGTTGTTTACCTCGGTATTTTAATAGGATCCCGTTCGATTGCTTCTGCCGTCCAGGTAGAACGTGCCGCAAAAGCCCCCTCCCCCCAATCGAGTATACAATTAAAGACTCTACACATTAGCATATCTAACCAGAGGGCCCAATAAGGGGCCGGGGTGGGCTAACTTCTAGTTTACAACATCTGTCCTACTAGGAGACCTTGAGGGCTCACGAAAACAGGGTGATTGGTCTCTAACTCTACGCGGTTTCAGGGGTGTTTAGTCTACCGGCCTACTAAACACCATGAAACCGGGCTAAACTATCACCTAAGGCATCACAAGTATGCATGCTAATACTTGTGAATATAGGGAACAGTGTAAGAAATATTCAGGAGAAAAGCAGAAAAAATCCCTCAGGCATCACCATGCTACTGAAACTGGATGATGTTATTCTGAAAACGTTTGCTGTCAATCCTAGTATGTCTCTGTTCCCAGCACTAACTGATAATGTGTCTAAGTTTGACTGTTTGCAGACCATGGAAGAAGCCTATTCCAGCACACCAGACCTGAAGGATGTGCCAGACTGGGAGCTGTATGCAGCTGAGAGCAGCTTCATGTGAGATGGCAAACAAAAGACAGGTTATGCAGTGACAACCACGAACCAGGTAACCAAGAGAAAAGCCTTGCCATCAAATGTACCATCACAAAAAGCTGAACTGATTACATCAATGAAAGATCTCGAACTGAGCAAAGTCATCTGGAAGGAAGGAAGACTGGCAACTATTCAAGCCTGGATACTGAGTCTATGTTGAATGGAGAGACAGTAACCTTACAAGCTGAGTGGAAAGGGTCATTCCAAGTCCTGACTACCCTCACCAAATCCAAAGGTGCTGGTAGAGAGCCTTGAATTCAGTGCTCCAGAGTTAAGAAGATGTCTGCTCCTTAGACAACCAGAAAACAGAGACTGATACAAATTGGGATGATATGATTTAAACTCTTCTTTTGTACCTCTTATCTGTACAGTTGATAACCATGATTCAAATTTCGTCCTAAAATTTGCATGCAACTAGTCCAAAATGTATCCAAAAGCACTTCATAAGGACAACTTGTCAAAGTGCTATTGGATATGAGAATCTGGCCTGGTAAGTTTTGCCCCAAGATAAAGATTGGGCCTGTGTCCATGGGGCTGTGATTCCAAATGTAATGTTTAATCATATTAAGGGCTGTTGACAAAACAAAATGGCTCTTAATTTCCTACTAGCCACAAAATCATTAACACTGGTTGTTTTTCTTATGCAGATCCGAGGGAAAAAAACATTTTTGTCGGCGAGAGGAGCAAGACGACGATCCAATGTGAATCATAAATCAAGCTCGTTTATTGTCAGACAGTGCACTTACTTATACTACCTTACGTGCTCAAAATATTATTCACTTACAGAAGTTTCACACGGGATCTTTCTCTAATCTAATTAAAACACCAAACTGGTATCAGAAGGCAATAACATCAACAGTTTCTTCTGCCAAGCTAATCTCTGAACACCTGCAGCTTGTTTTCAGTTCTCATGTCTCCCTTTCCCACAGTTGTTTTGAGAACAGCCTTAAGCAGAGGCCTAAGTCTTGTCTATGAGGCCTGGATTGCTCACTTATTTTTTATGTCTGTGCAGCCAGAAATGGCCATTTCCCAACACATTTTTTTAGAAATTTGGTTAAAATTTGAAAGCAAACTCAAATTCTACACCAAGTAACTCTCAAAAGAGCTTACTGAACCTTGAATATCTTCAGTACACTCACTTCATGGTTGCCAAACTGAACCTGGATGAAAGAAATGTTCTTGGTAGCTGTAGTTATAATGGGCATGTATAACAACTAGTGGGATGGCCAGTTGTATAAACCAGAGGTATGGTCAAATGCAGAGTAGAGACTAGACAAGACAGTGTCTTGTTAGTCTCTAAAAAAAGGGGGAATGATGCTGTTTGGTTTCTGCCTTTTTTTCTTTTATATGTTCTCTGTACTCTTTGCACATATATTTGTAGCTCTGTAGCCTATTGTATTAATAGCTAGTTTTTCCAGTATTTTTCCATGGTCTTTCCCTAAGCAGAAAGACAAAACAAATTCCAGAGCTCCAAGCCCCAGGGGGTACAAGGCCCTGTCCTATCTCAGTTCTTCCTGGGAACCAAGGCCGAGAACAACTCTGAGGTACATTTTCATAAACAAAGTAGAGCCAGTGCTGAGAGGGGGACTCCAGAGAAGGGGTTGGACCTGGGGGGGGGGGAACTGAATCACCACTTGTCCTCCTGATTGGTGCTTTTAATCAATTATGCTAATTTCCTAAAAGCTATAAATATGTACTCACCCTTGCAGGGGGCAGGCTTTATGGACACCTTTCCATAACTGCTCCTGAAGACCTTCAAAATAAAGATCCCCTTTTATATTACCTCCTTTCTAAAATAATCTCGAGTTTCTTTTCCAGGTTGGGGGAAAAGGCAATACTAGCATAATCTATCTTTTGCTAAGGTCCTCATGGTTTTCAGCTGCCAGCGCAGGGCTGTGAATGTCCCACAAAGGTCTCACATACATTTGACTCTCTGCAGCATCCCATTTAAATTCCAGTGGTTATGTGTAGGCAGCAGGAAGCCCTCCCTAAGACATCCAAGCATTAGTAACTATGCATGAGCAAGTTGCCATCCTGGTCTGTACACCTGAGCCAGCCTCGGAGCTGCCTGACTGCTGGGGGTCTGCTTTAGGATGATCTGATAAAGTATGTCTATGTTATGTAAAGGACTTCTGTAAGATCATGTGAGATTAACAACATCAGTTAGCAACACATCACTTAACTGCTGTAAATAGGTGGAAATATTTTTCCAGCCTCTTGTCTTTCACACAGCTTCCTTCTCTGGCTATGTGCCTGGCTTTAACTGCTCTGCTTAAGCTGTCTGAGGCTGATTTCTGTGGTGCTAATGGTCATACATAAAGCAAATACCCTTTCAAGAATTAAATCACTTTAATTATAGAATGTTTTCCTGCTTAGAAAAAAAATAACCAACTCTTCTTTGGTTTGCAAAGCAAATTTTTATTTTTATAAGATCAAGTTTTCAGCTGGTTGACAGCAAAGACTCTAGGAACATTGTAACACTTATTTATAAGTATTTAATACCTAGTTCGTGTATTTGAAAGCAAATTATCCGTGATGCGTACTCTGAAAATCCTCTGAGATTTCCAATCCCATAATGATCAGGTAGAAAAATAGTGTAATTTAGTTTAAAACATGCATTTCTCACACAGTTTGTTTTAAGATTTCAGTTAGAAAAATATAGTTTGTGGTTCTTTACATTATTGTGAGGAAATTAATCCACAAACACCAGATATTTATGTCCAAAAAGGAGACAGAGGAGTCCTGTAACTTTATTCGAATGAAGGGAGAGGCCATGGGGCATTTCCCCTGGGGTCTCTCAAATTGTGGAGGATGCAGCCTCCTTTTTATCCTAATTTCCCAATCTGCAGGCCCTGCTCTCTTTCCCCGTTGGCTGAGGTATTTGAGAGGTACAGACTTCCTGGAACGCCTAATGCCTAAGAGCCCCCTTTCCAATGTATAATTCCCCTCCTCTTTTGTCCTTCCCTTGTGTCAGTCTATGGAATTCCTTATGGAATTTATGGTTCTTTTCATCTTCCAATATTCAGTTTTATTTATCAGCAGACCTTTGGTTTGTTTGTAAATGCAAATCTCTCTCCATTCATTAATCAGTGGAATCCTCCCCATTGTTTCTTTTATCTCTCAGTGTTAGCTATCTGCTGGCAAGGCCCACAGTTTGTAAATACAAGTTCCCCATTCCTTTCATTATCATTCCGTATGCAAACTTATTTTTTATTGCACCTTGCTACAAAATCCTTTAACATCACTGGGGTTTTAATAACTTCTTTCCAAAGCAGTCTGTCTGTTCTGTTTGCCCAGTTGCTACTGAGATGCAAAATCAGTCACAAAAAAGCCACTTTGGAGTCTCCTTTGGCTTCAGCTTGTTTTTTGCTGTCCACCAAGGTACTTCCATAGGGTAGTGTGCCCCATGATTCCACAAGGGTAGCTGAGATTTACCTCTCTAGGTCAACAGTGTCCTGTGACAGCATTTTCACTCTAAGTTTGTTTAGCACCAGGGAAATGCTCATTAGCATAGCTGTTTATTGTTTTGATTCTGAAACTAAGATTTTAAAATTTCCTTTGTCTTTCTTTACGGTTACAATTCAATGTCTACACCAGTGAGTGGGTGCTGGTCTGAGGTTCAGCTAACTGAACAAGATGCTCATAGAAAAGCTTCCAGACATGAGAAATTGCTGGATGTGCTGGACATCTGTGTGAGAAGCTGAGAGAAGATAGTGCCATGAGCACTGGCTGGACTTCACAGGTTGCTAAAGAGAAGGTATATGAGGTGGTCAGACTTGACAAATAACTGAAGAGTAGCAGAATCTTCAAAGGCTGAGCAATACCTGGAAAACTGGCACAGCAATGCATTGCAGAGCCAAGATTATCCAGGTAATTGTAATATCAGAAATACTTGATGCAGGTGTGGAGGTAGAAAAACTGAGACCAGTAGGGAAAACATAATTGGGGCAGGTTGTTTATTTGGTAAAAGGATGAGGCTGGCAAAAGAAGGTACAAGAATGAAAATATGGGTAAAGAAATGAGAAAAAGGGTAATAAGACATATATAAAAAAGTGCACCTGCTGCTGTCTAGGGCTTGATCACTGCAGCTGCACAAGGACCATAAATCAAGCTCAGACCATGTAATGTAAGTGAAACCTACTTCCATACCATGGAGAGCATGGGGGAGCAGGGAACTTCCCCTGGATAACTGGAAAAAAACCAGGACATGCAGATGGAGTGTTGTGTTATCACCATGACAGTGCCCTTTCGAGGGTGACAGCTCTGGCAATTACCCAGCTGTTACCTTGTAATATTTTTATTTGAAAATAAAATAAAGAGACAATTTAGAGGATCTGCTGATGATGTGAATGCCTTCTAGTTACTGCTAAAATCATGCAGGTGAGGCTGTGACTCACAATCAAAGCTATGACATAAATAAAGAGTAGCAGCAGGAGAGTTTTTGCTAATGTGTAGCTGCAGGTTCTAGTTTTAGCAGTAGTGGGCCTTGGAGACTTGTGTGCTGAGGCTGTTTGCTCTCCAGCAAGGTTATGGTGAGGCGGATTGGAGCTTTGAACAGATAGGAGAAATACTCATCAAAATCTTCTGCTCTATTTTAAGGTGTGGATGAGGAGGAAGAAAATTAAATATTACTTCACAGTGATGCAGTATTTTCTACTCCAATATTGACTAAAAATAGTACTGAACAGAGGTTACTATATTTGGATTATTTTGGGATTATTTTTCTAGTATCCTTAAATAGCTGACTGAGGCTCTCTAGGCCATTAATATTTATTAATTAAGATGATGAAAAGTGGACAAGTTTTAGAGGCCTGAAAGAAGTCATTATTATTGTAAAAAAAGAATGTCATAAGTGAAAAACTAGCTTGCATTATGAACAGTAATGCATAGCAGATAAACAAATATACATGTCTATGTTCATTACTGAATTTTTCAACTCTCAGACAGAAGCCTGTTCCTGGCCACTGCAACTTGTTCAAGCTAGTTGTGAAATTTGATGATACCTGGACTAAGCCAAAGTGGTGTGTCCTAAATGCACTAATCAATAAGAAGACATGAAACAGAACTGCCCAGCTAGGAGGCTGGTCACACATTGTGCATAGACTATTAGACACATACACTCCTTAGACTGGAGGAAAATCAAGGGCTTAGAATTCTGCAAAGGCAAAGTGGTGTTGAAAAGAAGAGTTCCCAGAGAAAAATGGTCTTGGAGGGAAAGAAACACAATTATGTATAATAAACCATGGTTACTGCCATGTCAAAAATAAGTGTGTTTGTTCAATGACTGCATGATTGGAAATATTTAGGTGGGACTCCCTGAGTAGAAGTAGTTGTTTACTTCTTAGCAAATTCTTGGGAATACAGATATTAACAGAATTTTGAGTGATTTCTGTCAGCTACCACAGTTGTTTTATATAAAAATTCCAAATCCAGGAAAAATGAATTAAAAACTTCTGGGATAACAAAACTATCTTCTTTGTGGTAGAGTGCTCCTGGGAAACGGTGTAAATTCTATTTCTCAGATCAATGGACAAGATAGAATTATCTAGAAATCTTTGTAATACAGACCTTTTTTGACCCTTATTTATTTTTTCTTATGTTATATTTTTTCTCTTTGTTAAAAAAAATATTTTCTGTCATTCCTCAAATAACAAATGGGAAAAATGAGCAGCTGTTAGCCTTTCAGAAATATTTCTTCCTCTGTGTTTCCAATGTCCCTTGTTCTGAAGAACATTATTCTGTATTCAGGCCTAGGCTATTCAGTGATCTACACGTATTATTTTCACTGCACTCAGTGTTGTTGTTGCTGTTTTTATAAGGAATGTGAAACAGAATCCAAAACTAAAGAGGCAGAGTTCAATCAAAAATTAAAAGGCTTGCCCTTCAATGTTTTTTCATCAACCTCAGGTCCTTCTCACTTACCAGGTCTATATTTGGGCTATGGCATATTAAGATGGTGTTTGAATTCTCATGAGAGTGGCAGAACTTGTTTTGGGCCATGAACAGACACATCTTTTCTCTCAAGGGCTTTGAGATGAAGCTCATTAAGTCTTATACAACACAGACTATAGATAGTAGAGGATTATATTTGCAATCCTACCCAGCTCAGATACATATCAGATCATTGTCCTCTGTATGTGTGTCCTTTTCTGCAAATTGTAATCTCCTTCTGAGGGGAGGTATCTTGGCTCTTGTGAAAACTATTTCCAGTAGAGTCTTCCTCAACCTGGCTCTATCTTCTGTTTACTCCTGTGATTAAAAGTAATGGAATGTCCTATTAATGGTGCAAATGCTCTTCTGCTATCCTAATTATTCTCTTGGCCATTAATGAAAAGAAGAAAGGCAATTCTAGAGGTCATATAGCACTGGAGGAACATGCAGTTTCTGCTCTGTGTTTGTACTCTCTGTTTTCATTAAATATTTCAGGTGCATCTCTGTTGGGTTACACTATGTGTTATAGAAAAGCAGGCCTGGAAGGCCCAGAGGTGAGCCTCTTCCCTAGGCCCAGAGGTGACCAGGAAGCATATCCAGGTCACCAGGGATGGACATGGGAAAAGAGGATCATGGGTTTGTAGCCTTCTGCACCTATTATGTGAGAGTATTGTAGGTTGTGACCTTCTAGGGTATTGTTTATCTTTTCTGTTTATATTATGGCACATCCTGTGTGTGGGATGATATAAAGGGAATTTTCACTGCGTAGTAGAAGGCAGTAGCCATTAGAGACTAGCCATTAGACAGTAGCTATTAGACAGTAGCTATTAGGCAGTAGCCATTAGACAGTGGCCATAGGGCAGTAGCCATAAGGGAGTAGCCATGGCAGTAGCCATAGTAGTAGTCATGAGTAGTCTTGGCAAGTAGTCATAGTCTCTGTATAATAAAGAACTCTGCACAACATGACAGTCTTGTCTGAGAAGTCCAATGCCCCTGTGTTGAATACTGCACATCTCTGCAAAGCAATAAACACATAGGAAGAAAACAACCTGAAGTATATGAGAATCTGAAAATAACACTGGTGAAATAATAATGAAAAGGTATAAGAGAAAAATACGCCATTAAAAAAAATGTAACAGTACTTCTGTTACATTTTTATCCAACCTTTCTTATATTTTATTTGAAAAGTGAAGTTTTATGTACTGGGATAGATGGGATAGATGGCAAAGAATCTCACAGCAATTGTAACCAGGTCATTGTAGCTGCTTTGCCCATACAGAGCACTCAAGCTATCACAGCACAAAAAAAAAAAGGATAAAAGGATGTTTGCTCCTATGTAAAGCAATCCACAGGAATGCAATATCTATATGCTGCCTGCCAGGTGCACACCAATCTGCTCTATCACTCCACTTCCTCAACAGAATTGGGGGAGAAAAATAAAATGAAAAGCCAGTGTGTCGAGATAAGGACAGGGAGATTGCTCATCAGTAGTATCACAGGCAAAACAGACTCAATTTGGGGAAAATCAATTTAATGTATTGAAAATTAATCACAGTAGGATAACAAGAAAAAAAATCTAAGAACCACCACATTCCTCTCTACTTCCCCAGCTCAACTTCACTCCCAAGTGGCACAGGAGAACAGGAAATGGGCTACAGTCAGTTGATGTTTTTTCTCTGCTTTTCCTTCCTTCACATGCTCGTGCTTTATGTTCATGTCACCCAGTAGTTACCTACATGCCCGTGTGGAGAATAACTATCTCTGTCTGCGTGGACATTAGTATAAGTGAGCAATCCAGGCCCTTTAGATGAGAAATAGGCCTCTGTACAAGGTCATCTGAAAGACAGCTGTGAGACAGGGAGATGCAAAGACTGTAAATAATCTCCAGGTGTCTGAAGAGAAACTTGGCAGATGAAACTGTTATTGTAGCCTTCTGATACTAACTTAGTGCTCTAATTGGAGTAGAAAAAATCCCATGTGAAACCTTTGCGTGAGAAAAACACTGTGTGAACTGCAGAAGAAAAACTTATCCTGTAACTTTATTTTTAGCACACTGTAGAATATAAGTATGCTCACTGCCTGAAATAAAATGGCTTCACTTTGATCACATTGATCTGGCGTGATGTCCCATCATTTTCCCTACACCCCTGTGCACTGCATCCATTTTGAAGGCAAAGTTGTACCCCATTGTGAGGTGTAAGAACTGGCTGGGCTCTAAAATGACCAGAAAAATCAATGACATCTGGAGACAGCTTGAGAGCTGACTGTCCTCAAGTGCTTGCATGGTGGCATTGGGCTGTGCAGCATGGACCCATCTCACCAGAGCAAGTGATGTGCCCTGGCAGGGCATGGGGCAGGGATGATAAGCTGTCTGAAATTGCTCCCAGAGAATAGCCATAGCTCACTAATAGAAGAACAGTTTTGAAAGACAAAGACTCCTGAAAAAATTCCAGAGGTTTACACAGCATAGAATTGAGATAGCTTTTGATAAATGATTTTTATTTGGTGACTTCACACTGAAGGTCAAGAGATTTCACAGCCTGATATGAAGTCCTATGCTGCTCCTTTTCTCTCACCAGCTTCTTCTTATTTGTTTATTTTTCGCCTTTTCTCTCTTTAGAAGCATCACTAATGCATTTATAAACTCTAGATGTGAGGTCTCTTCAGTAATCAGTGTGCCTAATGCAATTCTCTTAGGCAATTTTTGGATTGTTCTTAATGAGAGGTTCTGAGGTAAAGAAAGGATGATGCTGGAGGGTATTTCAAAAAGAGAACTCTCTGACCTAAGACTTCAATTAGATGCTGCACTGGGGCAGATGCCTTTGTTCAATACCCAGAAAACAAACTTATTGCCTTTAGCTAACAATAATTGTACAAAAATGTATTTACAAGTGAATGAATATTTACAATGGCAATTGAACAGTAACACTCTGTCCTGGGTTAGGCCAGAGGGGTCAAAATCTAGGAAGTGATCTGTGCTGCAGGAAGGAATACAACTTCCTTCCTGCGAGAGAGAGCCAATAATCAAGTAGTTTTAAGGATTGATAGGTAGGTAAACCAATTAAAAAGTTGGTCCGCCTTCGAGGAAAAAACCATATATAAGCAGAGACTCTGAAGCTCTTCCTCTTTGGACCTGCTGCTGCTGTGTAGAGAGGAGCATCTCCTGCTTCTCTCGCTGGTAAGGCCCAAGCCCTTCCCCCCCCCTCCTTCCAAAGGGGGGCGGGGGGGGAAGGGAAGTTTGGAGTGGCTGTGCCGCTGCAGCTGGGCATGGGGGAGGAACGGCTGGAATCTTCAGCAGATCCAGCTCAGCCGGTGTGTCAGCTACACGAGAGGGAGAGCCAGGCCCCTGCTCTGGGCCAGGCAAGGACCGGGCCGGACTCCATCCAGCTCGGGCCTGTTAAAACAGCCCGGCAAAGAGCACGTGATCCTCACACTGCCAGAGAGAGAGAGAGACAGAGATTAACTCTCTCCATGCCTGGACTAAACTCACAGACACCCATACATCCTTGCAGAGAGAGAGAGAAACGAGTGAGGACATCTACATAAATGCAGCATAGAGACTTTACAGTCAGTGAGGAAAGCAGAACTGATACCTAGAGGGAGGAGCATGAGAAGTGCTTCAAGAGTGAAGCTGAAAATTCTTTTGGAGAACCATGGTTGGGGACTGAGCTAATAAATTCCCTGTAATATATGAAGATATAGTCCAAAGGGGGGATGTGAGGTTCTAATTGCAGCCAATGAACTGAAATACCTGGGTAAAGACAAGTAGGTGTTGAAAAAAGTACAGCCTGATGAGAAACTTGAACCACTACACTAGACTAGGCACTGGTCTACAGGATCCAAAAGATGGATTATCCTTATCCAGGATTACAGAAAGCTCAGAAGGAGTCATATCCCCTAATGCAAAACTAAAAACTTGGAAAAGTTATTTTTGTAGATGAAGTTGGATTAAAACAGTCACAAAAATTATATTCATTTCAAAATGTACATATATGTTTTTATCTTTATATATTCACAAAAGTTAGTGCAGACTCAAAATTCTTTAGATGCAATTAAAAAAAAAAAATATCTCCAGGGAGTGCAACACTTGAGGTTATATATAATTGTTTTATATGACTGGAATAAAAATTCAGAGACATCTTTGCTTCTGTAGAAAGCCACACATAGTGGGGCACATGGCTACAGCATGTTGCAAAGATGAGCCCTAATAGGCTGTTAAGAAATCTTGCTGGGATAACTGGTTGTTAAGAAAGTCAGTGGGCCAGGAAGGTCTTCAGGGTTCCTCTTGGAACATGGATTTACAGATGTGTGTCTGTGGGCATATCCAAGTGCATGCTACTGGACTGAAACATTCTTGTATTCACTGGGCTAAGATGAGGGAGAACAATTACTCCCTCCTTCTGTGTCTGCCCAGTAACATGTCTGGTTAATCAGCCCAAAATACACCCAATCATAATTTCTTTGGGTGCAAAGCAGAAGTTACTGTTCAAAATTTTGTTGACCCTATTTTTGTTGTTGTTTTTTAATGAACCACTTTGCTAACTTTACTTGTAATTGATGTGGAAGAGCACAATATTAGTTCTCTAACTTTAACAGACTCATGGTAATTTGTGAACCAGTAATTTCCTTTCTCTGAATCTCAGAGGTGTTTATACAACAGTGAATCGCTCATTTGTGCAGTAGGAATTTTATTCAAGGTAGTGTCCTGGTTGTTATCTCCTCAATGATGTCTTCCATAGGTGTTTGGATTTGTATTACTGCTGATTAGTCTGTGATGTGTGTGTTCATTTAGGGGTGTAAATATTGGTCAGCACTCTGCATTGTAATCACACAGCACTCTGGGACTGAACTCACAGTCTTTCACTCCCAAAATGAGAAAGCTATCCACAGAGCCAAAACAACACAGGGACAAATGGCATTTTTATAAAGCAGCCAGAGTGATATTTCTTTGTTTGGCACATCTGGTTTTTAATGACTGAGACTCAGGTGTGTATTTAGGTTTGGAAAGGAATGTTAGTGGCAAAGAGAAAAGAAAGGAAACTTTTTCCTTTGTCAAACATTCTGGTGCTTATAGAGATGAACATTTCCAATAATTACAAGACACATGTAGTGGTTTCAGTTCTCCTATTCAGGTTTGTGGCTAAATGCTAGCACACTTACTTAAATTTACTTGATTGCTTGTTGTGAGATGAGGATTAGGAGTAGGCAAAGCAGGCTCAAACTTTATAAAGTACAAAGAAGTTTTATTAATATACCTAAGACAAAGGGAAAAGAAAAAAAAACCCCAAGAAAAACCAGAACAAACTCCCCAGACCACCCCTCCTTCCCCCACCTCTCCATTTCATTCCCCCTGACAACATACAAAAGACAACACTTCGACCCCCAGTCAGTTTACCACCTCAGAAACAGCTCTTGTTCCAGTTCACTTAGGGAGAGAAGTTTCTTTTGCCTACACCATGGATTTTCTGTAAGAAAAATACAGTTTTTATGGGTCTTCTGCCTCACCATTAGGCGCCGCCCGGAGCAAAGTCCAGTTTAATGGTGGATCCCTCCCACACCAGTAGCCTTCCCACAGCCACTATGGTGGGTTATGAACAGTCCACAGGGTACTTGTTTTAAGGATGCCCAGTTCAATTGCAGCAACAAAGAAAATCCCTTCTTCTGTGCTTAGCAACACAGGTTCTCCTGACAACTCAGGTTCTCTGGCATTCCCCCCGAGACCAAGGCTCTGGGTCACAGCCTCTCCTCTCTCTTGGTTCCAGTTTCTCATCAGGCTGTACTTTTTTCAACACTTACTTGTCTGTACTCAAGTATTTCAGTTCATTGGCTGCAATAAGAACCTCACATCCCCCCTTTGGACTATATCTTCATATATTACAGAGAATTTATTAGCTCAGTCCCCAACCATGGTTCTCCAAAAGAGTTTTCAGCTTCACTCTTGAAGCACTTCTTATGCACCTCTTTCTAAGTATCAGTTCTGCTTTCCTCACTGACTGTAAAGTCTCTGCGCTGCACTATGTAGATGTCCTCACTCGTTCTTCTCTCTGCGAGGAAGGATGGGTGTCTGTGAGTTTAGTCCAGGCATGGAGAGAGTTAATCTCTGTCTCTCTCTCTGGCAGTGTGAGGATCACGTGCTCTTTGCCGGGCTGCTTGAACAGGTCCGAGCTGGATGCCAGACGCTCTCAAGAGTCTCTCTGCCTGGCTCTGTCAAGCTGGCTCGGCCTGGTAGGGCCATCTGGGCCCGGGGTGACAGGGCAGGGCCTGGCCCAAGCTGGATGGAGTCTGGCCTGGTCCTTGCCTGGCTCAGGTCTCTCTCTCTCGTGTAGCTGACACACCGGCTGAGCTGGATCTGCTGAAAATTCCAATTGTTTCCTCCCCCATGCCCGGCTGCAGAGGCACGGCCGCTCCAGACTTCCCTTCCCCCCCCCCCTGTTTTGGAAGGGGGGGGGGAGGGCTTGGGCCTTACCAGTGAGCGAAGCAGGAGATGCTCCTCTCTACACAGCAGCAGCAGGTCCAAAGAGGAAGAGCTTCAGAGAGTCTCTGCTTATATATGTTTTTTTCCTCGAAGGCGGATCAACTTTTTAATTGGTTTACCTACCTATCAATCCTTAAAACTACCTGATTATTGGCTCTCTCTCGCAGGAAGGAAGTTGTATTCCTTCCTGCAGCACAGATCACTTCCTAGATTTTGACCCCTCTGGCCTAACCCAGGACAACACATTATAGCACGTCCTTATTTAAAGGTTTTGGAGGGGTAAGAGACTTGCTTTGTGTGTTGGGCCATATCAATCAGTACTTGCAGATACGGAAGGCAGCAAAACCTCTTCAGTGTTGAAGGAAAGGGTAAAATTGGTGGTTCATGGACACCCCTTGTTTAGAGAACTGAGTGCAACTTCATTTGCAGTGGGCAGCGCTGAAGTGCATGGGAGATCACTGCCATCTGTGTGTATGGAAATATCATGCCTGGTAACATGGGACAGTAGCTAACTGTAGGGACTTGCTTCTTTAGTCCTACACACAAAATTAACGTCTGGCAAATTATTATTCTGGCAACAAAGTTTTTGCTACTCATTTTATTTTACTTTCTGTGATTTGGAAGCCTTGTGGGGATTTTCTGAGAAGGTTTGTTTTATTGTACAAGGATCATGAGGACGAGGTAGTGGGACCAGAAGATACTACCTGGCTGCTGATCAGTAACCCTGATTTCCACAGAAGCTTTGGGATCCATAGACTGTGGTGCAGAAGCTCCCCAGACAGAGATCAATCTTCCTTCAAAAGCAGCAATGCTATTATAGTGTCTGAAAGTCTGAATCAAGTCTATGTAAATGGAATAATCTGTCACTAGCTGTTGGCCTCGAGCTGGTCACGTTCCAGAAGTGTCCCTGTCGGAGGGGGGCACTTTGGCGCTGTCACTTAGACACCAGCCAGTGAAGCTGCTCACCTGGCAGGGTGATGCGCTGGGAGCGAGGAGCTGCGATCGCTAGCTGCCGCTGAAGCAGAAATAAAGCGAGAGGGACTTCTGGTATGGAAGAATTCCATGTGGCTTTATTGCAGGAAGCCCAGCACAGAGGGAATCCAGGGACCAAAAGCCCCGAATACTCTCTGAGATCTCCTTATGAGGGACACATACTAACCAATTAGGTGAGGGTCCAGGGGAGGAACAAGGGCAGGGTGAGGGAACAAGGTCCAATGGAAGGGGGAGAGGGGAGGAGATAAGAAGTAACAGTAAATCAACCACTGAGTAAAAGGGAACCTTCTAGAAGGGGGGAGATGATAGACATAACTAGTAACCAAATAAGTTTGCCCTGGAGATTTTATCCACGCCCTGGGATAAACCATGGTCACTTCAGTCCCCGGGGGGAACTTAGCAGTCTTGGAAGCCCTCCACCAAAGTCCTTTCTTCTCTTCTTGGTCTTCTGCAACCCCTTGAGTCTCGGAGGTAACTTCCACGACTGCCACAATAATCTAATTAAGTGGTCACGAAGCCAAATATCAAGAACTGGAGGAGCTGATGTCTGATTGAAGAATGGGATTGAGAGTCACAGCTTCTGCAGGCTGAGGATTTGCTTCCATTTTCTTTTCTGGCTTAAGCTCAGCAAGTGCTTGTGCGTACTAGAGAAACGAACCGTCAGTGCAGGTGTGAGAGGGACCTCTCATCTGTGCTGAGATGCTCATGGTTGAATAACTGAGCTACAGGCAGCCCTTCTTGCATGAGCCACTGAGCTGCAAAATTGGAGAGTGTCTGCACAAACGAGTACATGATCGCATCTGACTCTTGCACCTAGCGTGGAGAAGTTGCATATTGCCGTTCTGGGGGCTAAATGATATCTAAGCCCAAGACTTAACAATAAGGCAATTCAAGTGTTTGCATCTATGTTGCGTTCCCTGCTTTATCCCGCCCCGGTACCGGCAGCAGAGCGCTAGCGTGAACCTGGGAGGCCGTTCGTGTTCTAGAAGGCTTCCCCGGTGAGCCGATGAGGACACCGCTAGTCCGCGTCCCGGTCTGAGGAGATGTTGCCCTCAGAGCACGGCGAGATAGCAAAGAACTCCCAGAGAAGGAGGGCTCTTAGTGTGTGAATTCGGTAGGTTTATTACCTCCAAGGGAGCACAGAGACCAAGAGCCAAGAACAGCTCATTACATGGGTATTTAAGGGAGGAACAACATCCAATAAACTGAGGGCAAAGGGGCAATACAAGGGAGGGGCCGGGGTACATGGTCGAATGAGGTTTAGGGAGAGGAGGGGGAAAGAGAGAACAACGAATGAACAAGGGAGTGACAGGGAATTTCTCAAAACGGGGAAACATAACAGACAAATCAAGGAACCAATAGCAGGAACTTGGGGTTCGTGGCTTGGTGGTCCAAACCACTGCCTCTGGGAGCTCCGGGGGGAAACTCTCTGTCCGTGGAACATGCCACCGGAAGTCCTCGTCCTTCCTGGTTCGGAACCATCGCAACACATCTATGTTTTAATGGCACTAGTACATTATTGCAACAGTTTAGTACCGTGGCTAGCAAAAATGAATAATGAATTTTGTGGGGATTAATTTTAAATTGACAGAAAAAATGGTTTCTCAAAATATCTAATTTTTTTCCCTCTAAAATAAAATTTTTAAATTTACTCCTTCTATTTACAGAATCACAGAATAAGCTGAATTGGGAGGGACCCACAAGGATTGAGTCCAACTCCTGGCCCTGCACAGGACCGTCCCCAAGAGTCACGTCATGTGCATGAGAGCATTGTCCAAATGCTTCTTGAGCCCTGTCAGGTTTGATGCTGTGACCACTTCCCTGGGGAGCCTGTTTCAGTGCCCAACCACCCTTTGGGGGAAGAATCTTTCTCTAACATCTAACCTAAACCTCTCCTGACACAACTTCAGGCCTTGGGTCTTCAAATATTCCTTTTTAAAACTAGTGTTATTGTTATTATCTCTGCCTCAATATTTTTGCAGTTAATGCAAAAGTGAGAATTTTTGCTCATTCATCTTGCCTGTTTAAAATGCTTTCCTGCTTCTATGAAAAAATTATAATACAAGATCAATAATATGCTTTTCTAGAGTTAGGAAAACCCTCAAATTGTCAAATCTAAATGAACTTTGTCTCTGTGGAGATTTAAAGCAAAATAAGTAGGACAAAACTGAAAAAACATCACAGCTTTTAATAAGGATAAAATAAGTTTATGTAGTCTTCCTCTCACTTTTTTTCCCCCTCCTTCACTTTGGGACTACCCTTTGCCAGAAGAAGTGATTATCAGGGAGGAAAGAATGGTTTTCTCCTGTATTTCAAGTTCTTGTTAGCACAGAGGTCTGGAATGTTAATTACAGAAAGCAATTATCTCAAGTTAAAATTCTATTAACCACGTAGGACAGAAATGGAGTTGTCAAGGTAAAACGAGCTAGGCAAAGTGAAGAGTGCTATGGTGATAGGATGGATATAGAGAGTAATGGGTGAGTGCTTTAATATTTCATTCTGTATCTTGTATGAGTGTATTTTTATACCCATTTGACAATTTTCTGAATGTTTAAAAGAGTATTATGTTGCATCCATATTTTTAAGAAAAAAATTGATTGAACTGGTAAACAGTACTGCAACAAATTACAGAAATCTGTGAAATTAGAATACTTACCACTCCCCTAATAGTCTGATTGTTGCTTTTTGCTTGTCTAATGTGTCTCACATGTTTTAGTTATATTTGGATACATATTTAAATTACTGGTTGTGCCAAACTAGTTTGCTAGTGATATTGATTCACTTATTTCTTTAATCTTTTTCTAACTAAAAGAAGGAAAATAATTAAGCAGATGTTTTTTGTCTCTTATGAATACACTGAAAAATCTACACTGTTTCTAACATAAACAGCTCTGTAAATATTTTCATTAAGACAATCCTTGACTGACTACTAAAAATTTCAATTTTATTAGTAACTTTTATATGTAGTAAGCAATTATTACACTTAAGAACTTTTTTTCCTTTTTTTGAAAGAAAATAAAACAGCAGGGAAGAAGAAATTGTTTTCCTGGGCCTACAGCTTTCAGTTTAGGCTGTAAATGTGGCTTGGGGCCATGAGAATAGATGCCATTATGGGACTGAAGGTCATAGTTTCTGGAAGTAGATTCTTACAAGATGAGGAAAGAGACACATGGCAATATTTTATTCTGTCGAGCTTTGAACTTCTGATGAGAAAAAAATGTACTATTTTCAAGAAACACAATTGATCGAGGAGCTGTTTTTCTGAAGTTAATGGAACCTTATTTCAGAGAACATTGATGGAAATGTGGTTGTCTGATCTATTCAATGTTTTTATGAGTCCTATTTTTAAATGCTTTGCAAATTCATCTTTAAAGTTCTGAAGTCACAAACTTCAGAATGCATTAACCCAAGAATCTTCCCTTCCTTAATTCCATAGGACAAATTTTATTAGTAATTATTTTTAAAATTCTGTAAAATGATTGAAACAGTTATTGTTTTGACATACTTAACAGCAGTAGTCTTCCAAAAACTTATTAACTAAGCGTTTCAGTAAAGGTAGAGCCTGATTTTGAGAATGATTTTTAGTAGGCAGAAAATTGATCTGATCCTTGGAATACAGCTTTTACCTTCTGTACTTTTCTGAATTTCTTTCTGACATTGATGGTATAATTTATCTATCTTTTATATTATTTTTATGTGGTACAGGAATTTTAAAATGGATGCATAGAAATTCAAAGAGGCATCTCATTTTCCATGAGAAATCATCAACTCATACACTCTTGACTGAATTTTGAAGTGATATGCTTTAGATGGTGTAAATCAAAGCAGTTACTTGCATGAAGTAAAGCTGTTGTCCTAATTAATTTCATATCTTCATGCAGATTTTCTGTTAACAGATTTCCTAAGAGATAGCTACTTCCATTTCCATCTGTCTGGGGATTTCAAGTCCTACCTTTCCTAGTCTCTATAGAAAAATCAATATAAGCAATTTGTTATAGAAGGTATGACATGCATCTCATGTGAGGGAGGTGTTTGCTTTCTTACTGTAATGGAGCTTGATGGTGAACAAAATGTATTTGTGATTACTCCTGAAATTCATAAAATAAAATATGACATTTTGCAGGATAGCCCAATATATTTTTGGTAAAGCAACTCTAGCGTGTTAGTGCTAGCTATGGTGTTAAGAAGTCAGACAGTCTCCACAATCTTGTCTTAGTCTTCAGAAATTATTCCATTTATGTCAGAGTTAAAATATGTATTGACTTCAGCGGGCCCAGGATTATTCCTCTTATGTCCTTACTATCAACACATCAAGGACCTGATAATATTAGATAGATGATTTGAATAGGCAGTCATGTCATAGGTAGAGCTGTGGAAGTTATTTATTATTAACTGGAAGTACAGTAGCATTTCATCTGACTTTAAAATCCTTAAGTTGCCCAGAAATCTTTGAAATAGGACACAGGTTTTTAACCTTCACACCAGCCTTACTGAGAAACAGAAGGCAAATATTAAAGTCAACAAAGCTCCACTGGAAAAAAAAAAGTCAAAGTAAACGTAATTTTATCTAAATCCATATGAAGCCCCTTTCTTCTGGGTAACCACTCAGTTTGTCCAGCAGTGAAGCAGAATTAAATTGGAAAAAAAAAATCTCTCAAAACTTTCCTCTGAACTCTTGTTTCTCTTTTGCATTCCAAGTGCACTCCCATTCCACTCAAATACTCTTCTCATCCCTATTGTGCACCCTTTCCTGTGTACTCATTTCTCACTTCAATGCTGTCAGGAGGAAAAACTAATTTACTTCTATTTCTTTGTAATTATTCCCTCCTGATTGATATTACTTATTACCACAATGTTCAGAATTACTTCTTTCCTCGTTTCAGCTGAGACACACAATCAGATACAACTGATAGGAGAAATGTCTTTCCTTGATTGGCAAAATATTGCAATCATGAAATTTAAATTTTGCCTGCCAACTAGAATTCATTCCACAAGAGATAAAAAGTATATTTCTGAGTTTATTCAGCCCATAGCAGTGGACTTTAGTGAGTGAGAAATGGAGACCATAAGGTCATCTAATTCAGGACAAACAATAGAGGTCAGACAGGTACAATATAATAACTGAACATCTTTAAAGATCTGTTTGTTAGGAGACTTACAGAATGTATGAAAAGAAAATTTCCACAGGAATCACTGCCATCTTGTATTTTTTTGCTAAAACCAAATAGAATCAAATTGACTGAATACAAAACCTGTTCAAGTCAATGGAAATTTATCCGTTTAGTCCAGATCTTGTGTAAATCCTGAGCGTTACTTTACACTTTTTCTTTCTTATGCAGTAATTTCTTAGGCAAGACTAAATATTTTGGTTGTCCTCATTAATCTTTTGTGCTGCTGTCATGGAGTAATTGTAGTTAAATATTCCCGGTGTAGAAAGAGGAGGTGGAGCCGGAAATTAGGTATCCGGTATAACAAGTTCCGCCTAAAAAAACTCATAAAACCAGGAGAACACCTGGAGAAAGTCTTTTTGAGGCTTCTGGTTCACTGAGGAAAGGTGTTGCTCTCTCCCTCTCCGCGCTGAGCTGGGTAAGGTCTCCTCAGACCACATGGTGTGAAGTTGCCGGCCGGCGTGGCACGGAGGGGGAGGGGAGAGGGAACCTAAGCCGGTCTGAGACGCGGTATAAAGACTCCACAACCTGTTAGAGTTGTAAAGTAGGTACGTATTTTATTCAGCGCCGGACGCAGGGGGAGAGCATCCTCCCAAATCCTGCGTACCTTTTACAGCTTCTAATCACCTATTTATCTACAAAAAGCATGCGTATTCTATACCGCCTATACATATTTATTACCTGTCCCCGCCTGCTCTCCGCTTCGTATGTAAATCAGTTGCAGCTGCGCAATCTGTCCCTTTTATTGAGGTGGTGGTCTTAATTTGAGTCTGGGGGCTTGAAAGGATGAAGTAAGAGAGTTCTACCTCACATGAATTTTTGACCCCACAAGTTTTGCACATGCGTGTTCTTTCTTTACCGTCGTGGCCCCCTTTTATCAAGCTCAGCAACATTTTGATAGATGCCAGATATCTTTCGAAGGGCCCCCTTATCTCTTCAGCCTTCCCTCCGTCTTTGGAGAACAGGATAATGAATCTTATTGTCTCATCTGCTCTAAGTTCCCTTTTTAACTCTTAAATCCCCTGTTTCAGGTCTTTTGGTTTCTCACGGCGGCTCCATGCAGAGGGGAGCCAGATCGACTCTGCTTGGCTCCATCCAATCTGAGAGATTTCATTTTGCTGTCCCTGGCCAAGGAACTTTGCCGGCTCTTTTTCGCCTAGCCTGGGCCAGGTTGGTACCCCCCTCTGCGGCGCAGCCCGGTGGGAAGAGGGTTTGGGGTCGGGCCCCGTAGGGCTCGGGAGCACCCCGCCAGTTAGCTCCGCAGCGCAGCTCGGCGCAGGAGAGAGAGAAAGCTCAGACTGGACCCCTCCGATAGCTCGAAAGAGTCTCTGTCGACTCCTTGCAACTCTGTGTGGGAGGGAGAAAAGGCTCAGACTGGGCCCCTCCAGCAGCTTGGACGTGGTCCCCTCCGGGCAGCCCTGCTTGGTCCGGCGCGGAAAGAGCTTTGAACCAGCCCCTCCTGCAGCACGGATGCAAACCCGCCAGGCCCCTCTGACTCAGGTGCAGCTTGGATGGAGGGGCAGCACAAACAGGCTCCTTTCCTTCAGTTCAGGCACGGACTTACAACACTCAAACCACGTGGGCAAAAGTCACGTGACCATCGCCCAGCCAAAAAGACAAATTAACTGTTGCTTTCCAATATCAGAATGGGACTTGGGGACATTCATTTTTCCCCCACACACAGGAAGAGCACAGGAATGAAGGCACCTACAAAAGGTACAGCATAGAGACTTTAAGTTAATGAATGTAACCAAGCTTATTTTCAAAGAAGGAAGAGATGAGGAGTGCTTCAATGCTGAAAATTCTTTTGTAAAAAACATGTTGATAAAGTTGGCTGTAATATACCCTGTAATATATGAATAATTGTCTAAAAGAGGTGAGAAAAAGGGAATGTAATGTTCTAGGTTGTAAGCAGTGGACTGAGACTCTTGTGTATAGGATTTTCCTTGCCCCGGGAAACAGTAGAAGAAGACTTGTGTTGCCGATGATGAAGAAAGGGGATGTCATTGCCACTGTAATAGAAATGTTCATTCTCAAGAGAACACCTCAATGACCATCATATGTCCATTGGTAGTAGCCCTGGGAAAGCTCATGAAATGGGAAGGCGTCTAGAGAAGCAGATCTTTCCCTTTGGGGGTGGGGGGGGGTGGGGGGGGTTGCTTGCTGGAAAGCTAATAACCGTGGAAACTATATTTCCTATGGGGAGCCAACATGATAAAACAAAAGAAAGTTTCTCTCTCTACATAAATTAAGAAAACTGTTTTGTTCCAGAGGTGGTGGATTAACTATAAGTCGAAGTGTTACCTTTTGT
>JAVTVJ010003773.1:0-10904 GCA_034509425.1 Eopsaltria australis
ATCTGGGGGACTGAATTTTTTTCACATGGAAATGCACCATTGTTTGCATCGAAGGCCACATATCTGGGAGTTTACTGCCGCATGCTGAAATTCCGCATGGATCAAGATTCCACGCAGACCCAAGCTGCCACCAACAAGGACCCTGGCTGCCTTTGAAGGGCCAAAACCCTCCTCCAAACTGACATCAAGAAACTGGGGGGGACAGTTCTCTTTCTCAGAGAAAAGGGACACTTTTTGTGTCCCGGCCCTAAGGCACTGTGCTCCCTGCTGCCTCCTGAAATTCCGTATGGATCAAGATTCCTCGCAGACCCAAGCTGCCACGGACTAGGACCCTGGCTGCCCTTGCAGGGCCAAAACCCTCCTCCAAACTGACATCAAGAAACTGGGGGGCAGAGTTCTCTTTCTCAGAGAAAACGGGCACTTTTTGTGTCCCAGCCCTAAGGCACTGTGCTCCCAGATGCCACCTGAAATGCCGCATGGATCAAGATCCTTCCCAGACCCAAGCTGCCATCAACTAGATCTCTGGCTACAATTGTAAAGCTAAATGCCTCCTAAAAACTGGCATCATGGATCTGGGGGACTGAGTTTTCTTTCACATGGAAAAGCGCCATTGTTTGTATCGGAGGCGCCATCTCTGGGAGTTGACAGCCGCATGCTGAAATTCCGCATGGATTAAGATTCCTCGCAGACACAAGCTGCCACCAAAAAAGGCCCTGGCTGCCCTTGCAGGGCCAAAACCCTCCTCCAAACTGACATCAAGAAAGTGGGGGGCAGAGTTCTCTTTCTCAGAGAAAAGGGACACTTTTTGTGTCCCAGCCCTAAGGCACTGTGCTCCCGGACGCCACCTGAAATGCCGCATGATCAAGATCCTTCCCAGACCCAAGCTGCCATCAACTAGAACTCTGGCTGCAATTGTAGGGCTAAATGCCTCCTAAAAACTGGCATCATGCATCTGGGGGACTGAGTTTTCTTTCACATGGAAAAGCGCCCTTGTTTGAATCGAAGGCCACATATCTGGGAGTTGACAGCCGCAGCTGAAATTCCGCACGGATGAAGATTCCTCGCAGACCCAAGCTGCCACTGACAAAGACCCTGGCTGCCCTTGAGAGGCCAAAACCCTCCTCCAAACTGACATCAAGAAACTGGGGGGCAGAGTTCTCTTTCTCAGAGAAAAGGGACACTTTTTGTGTCCCGGCCCTAAGGCACTCTGCTCCCGGACGCCACCTGAATTTCCGTATGGATCAAGATTATTCGCTGACGCAAGCTGCCATCAACCAGGACTCTGGTTGCATTTGGAGGGCTAAAACCCTCCACCAAACCGACATCATGAATCTGGGGGCCTAAGTTTTCTTTCACGTGGAAAAGTGCCATCATTTGTATCGTAGGCCTCCTGTCTGGGAGTCGACTGCCGCCTCTTCAAATTCCGCATGGAGCAAGATCCCTCACAGACCCAAGCTGCCACCGACAAGGACTCTGGCTGCCTTTGAAGGGCCAAAACCCTCCTCCAAACTGACATCAAGAAACTGGGCGGGGAGACTTTTCTTTCTCAGAGAAAAGGGACACTTTTTGTGTCCCGGGCCTAAGGCACTGTGCTCCCTGCTTCCTCCTGATATTCCGTATGGATCAAGATTCCTCGCAGACCCAAGCTGCCACCAACAAGGACCCTGGCTGCCCTTGCAGGGTCAAAACCCTCCTCTAAACTGACATCGAGAAACTGGGGGGCAGAGTTCTGTTTCTCAGAGAAAAGGGACACTTTTTGTGTCCCGGCCCTCAGGCCCTGTGCTCCCTGCTTCCTGCTGATATTCCGTATGGATCAAGATTCCTCGCAGACCCAAGCTGCCACCGACTAGGACCCTGGCTGCCCTTGCAGGGCCAAAACCCTCCTCCAAACTGACATCAAGAAACTGGGGAGCAGAGCTCTCTTTCACAAAGAAAAGGGAAACTTTTTGTGTCCCGGCCCTAAGGCACTCTGCTCCCGGACGCCACCTGAAATTCCGTATGGATCAAGATTATTCGCTGACGCAAGCTGCCATCAACCAGGACTCTGGTTCCATTTGTAGGGCTAAAACCCTCCACCAAACCGACATCATGAATCTGGGGGCCTAAGTTTTCTTTCACGTGGAAAAGTGCCATCATATGTATGGTAGGCCCCATGTCTGGGAGTCGACTGCCGCCTCTTCAAATTCCGCATGGAGCAAGATCCCTCACAGACCCAAGCTGCCACCGACAAGGACCCTGGCTGCCCTTGCAGGGCCAAAACCCTCCTCCAAACTGACATCAAGAAAGTGGGGGACAGAGTTCTCTTTCTCAGAGAAAAGGGACACTTTTTGTGTCCCGGCCCGAAGGCACTGTGCTCCCAGGCGCCACCTGTAATGCCGCACGGATCAAGATCCTTCCCAGACCCAAGCTGCCATCAACTAGAACTCTGGCTACAATTGTAGGGCTAAATGCCTCCTAAAAACTGGCATCATGGATCTGGGGGACTGAGTTTTCTTTCACATGGAAAAGCACCATTGTTTGTATCGAAGGCCACATATCTGGGAGTTGACAGCCGCATGCTGAAATTCCGCATGGATTAAGATTCCTCGCAGACCCAAGCTGCCACCGACAAGGACCCTGGCTGCCTTTGAAGAGCCAAAACCCTCCTCCAAACTGACATCAAGAAACTGGGGGGCAGAGCTCTCTTTCTCAGAGAAAACGGGCACTCTTTGTGTCCCAGCCCTAAGGCACTGTGCTCCCAGACGCCACCTGAAATGCCACATGGATCAAGATCCTTCCCAGACCCAAGCTGCCATCAACTACAACTCTGCCTGCAATTGTAGGGCTAAATGCCTCCTAAAAACTGGCATCATGCATCTGGGGGACTGAGTTTTCTTTCACATGGAAAAGCGCCATTGTTTGTATCGAACCACTTATCTGGGAGTTGACAGCCGCATGCTGAAATTCCGCATGGATTACGATTCCTCGCAGACCCAAGCTACCACCGACAAGGACCCTGGCTGCCCTTGCAGGGCCAAAACCCTCCTCCAAACTGACATCAAGAAAGTGGGGGGCAGAGTTCTCTTTCTCAGAGAAAAGGGACAATTTTTGTGTCCCTGCTCTAAGGCACTGTTCGCCCTGCTGCCTGCTGAAGTTCCGCATGGATCAAGATTCCTCACAGACCCCAGCTGCCACCGACAAGGACCCGGGCTGCCCTTGCAGGGCCAAAACCCTCCTCCAAACTGACATCAAGAAAGTGGGGGGCAGAGTTCTCTTTCTCAGAGAAAAGGGACGCTTTTTGTGTCCCGGCCCGAAGGAACTGTTCTCCCTGCTGCCTGCTGAAATTCCGCATGGATCAAGATTCCTCGCAGACCCCGGCTGCCACCGACAAGGACCCTGGCTGCCCTTGCAGGGCCAAAACCCTCCTCCAAACTGACATCAAGAAAGTGGGGGGCAGAGTTCTCTTTCTCAGAGAAAAGGGACACTTCTTGTGTCCCGGCCCTAAGGGGGCCTGTGCTCCCGGGCGCCACCTGAAATTCCGTATGGATCAAGATCCTTTCCAGACCCAAGCTGCCATCAACTGAACTCTGGCTGCAATTGTAGGGCTAAATGCCTCCTAAAAACTGGCATCATGGATCTGGGAGGCTGAGTTTTCTTTCACGTGGATAAGTGCCATCATTTCTATCGTAGGCCCCATGTCTGGGAATCGACAGCCGCCTCTTCAAATTCCCCATGGAGCAAGATCCCTCACAGACCCAAGCTGCCACCGACAAGGACTCTGGCTGCCCTTGCAGGGCCAAAACCCTCCTCCAAACTGACATCAAGAAAGTGGGGGGCAGGGTTCTCTTTCTCAGAGAAAAGGGACACTTTTTGGGTCCCGGCCCTAAGGCACTGTTCTCCCTGCAGCCTGCTGAAATTCCGCATGGATCGAGATTTTTCGCAGACCTAAGCTGCCACCGACAAGGACCCTGGCTGCCCCTGCAGGGCCAAACCCTCCTCCAAAATTGACATCAAGAAGTGGGGGGGCAGAGTTCTCTTTCTCAGAGAAAAGGGACACTTTTTGTGTCCCAGCCCTAAGGCACTCTGCTGCCGGTTGCCACCTGAAATTCCGTATAGATCAAGATTCCTGGCAGACGCAAGCTACCATCAACTAGAACTCTGGCTGCAATTGTAGGGCTAAATGCCTCGTAAAAACTGGCATCATGGTTTAGGGAGGCTGAGTTTCCTTTCACGTGGAAAAGTGCCATCATTTCTAACGAAGGCCCCATGTCTGGGAGACGACAGCCGCATGCTGAAATTCCGCATGGATTAAGATTCCTCGCAGACCCAAGCTACCACCGAGAATGACCCTGGCTGCCCTTGCAGGGCCAAAACCCTCCTCCAAACTGACATCAAGAAAGTGGGGGGCAGAGTTCTCTTTCTCAGAGAAAAGGGACACTTTTTGTGTCCCGGCCCGAAGGCAGTGTTCTCCCTGCAACCTGCTGAAATTCCGCATGGATCAAGATTATTCGCAGACCTAAGCTGCCACCGACAAGGACCCTGGCTGCCCCTGCAGGGCCAAAACCCTCCTCCAAATTGACATCAAGAAAGTGGGGGGCAGAGTTCTCTTTCTCAGAGAAAAGGGACACTTTTTGTGTCCCAGCCCGAAGGCACTCTGCTGCCGGTTGCCACCTGAAATTCTGTATGGATCAAGATTCCTGGCAGACGCAAGCTGCCATCAACTAGAACTCTGGCTGCAATTGTAGGGCTAAATGCCTCCTAAAAACTGGCATCATGGATTAGGGAGACTGAGTTTTCTTTCATGTGGAAAAGTGCCATCATTTGTATCGAAGGCCCCATGTCTGGGAGACAACAGCCGCATGCTGAAATTCTGCATCGATTAAGATTCGTCGCAGACCCAAGCTACCACCGAGAAGGACCCTGGCTGCCCTTGCAGGGCCAAAACCCTCCTCCAAACTGACATCAAGAAACTGGGGGGCAGAGTTCTCTTTCTCAGAGAAAGGGGACACTTTTTGTGTCCCGGCCCTAAGGCACTGTGCTCCCTGCTTCCTCCTGATATTCCGTATGGATCAAGATTCCTCGCTGACCCAAGCTTCCACCGACAAGGACCCTGGCTGCCCTTGCAGGGCCAAAACCCTCCTCCAAACTGACATCAGAAAAGTGGGGGGCAGAGTTCTCTTTCTCAGAGAAAAGGGACACTTTTTGTGTCCCGGCCCTAAGGCACTGTGCTCCCGGACGCCACCTGAAATTTCGGTATGGATCAAGATTCCCGGCTGACGCAAGCTGCCATCAACTAGAACTCTGGCTGCAATTGCAGGGCTAAATGCCTCCTATAAAAATGGCATCATGGATTTGGGAGACTGAGTTTTCTTTCACGTGGAAAAGTTCCATTATTTGTATCGTAGGCCCCATGTCTGGGAGTCAACAGCCGCCTCTTCAAATTCCGCATGGAGCAAGATCCATCACAGACCCAAGCTGCCACCTACAAGGACCCTAGCTGCCCTTGCAGGGCCAAAACCCTCCACCAAACTGATGTCAGGAAAATAGGGGGCAGAGTTCCCTTTCTCAGCAAAAAGGGACACTTTTTGTGTCCCGGCCCCTAAGGCACTGTGCTCCCTGCTGCCTCCTGAAATTCTGCATGGATCAAGATTCCTCGCAAACCCCAGCTGACACCGACAAGGACCCTGGCTGCAATTGTAGGGCTAAATGCCTCCTAAAAACTGGCATCATGGATTAGGGAGACTGAGTTTTCTTTCATGTGGAAAAGTGCCATCATTTGTATCGAAGGCCCCATGTCTGGGAGACGACAGCCGCATGCTGAAATTCCGCATGGATTAAGGTTTCTTCGCAGACTCAAGCTACCACCGAGAAGGACCCTGGCTGCCCTTGCAGGGCCAAAACCCTCCTCCAAACTGACATCAAGAAAGTGGGGGGCAGAGTTCTCTTTCTCAGAGAAAAGGGACACTTTTTGTGTCCCGGCCCGAAGGCACTGTGCTCCCGGATGGCTCCTGAAATTCCACATGGATCAAGATCCCTCCCAGACCCAAGCTGCCACCGACAAGGACCCTGGCTGCCTTTGCAGGGCCAAAACCCTCCTCCAAACTGACATCAAGAAAGTGGGGGGCAGAGTTCTCTTTCTCAGAGAAAAGTGACACATTTGTGTCCCGGCCCTAAGGCACTGTGCTCCCGGACGCCACCTGAAATTTCGGTATGGATCAAGATTCCCGAGCTGACGCAAGCTGCCATCGAACTCAGAACTTGGTTTGCAATGCAGCTAAATGCTCCTATTAAAACTGGCATCATGGATTTGGAGACTGAGTTTTCTTTCACTGAACAGTTCCATTATTGTTTATCGGTAGGCCCATGTCTTGAGGACAGCCGCCCTCTTCAAATTTACGCATGGAGCAAGATCCTATCACAGACCCAAGCTTAGCACCTACAGGACCTAGCTCCCTTGCAGGGCCAAAACCCTCCACCAAACTGATGTCAGGAAAATAGGGGGCAGAGTTCCCTTTCTCAGCAAAAAGGGACACTTTTTGTGTCCCGGCCCCTAAGGCACTGTGCTCCCTGCTGCCTCCTGAAATTCTGCATGGATCAAGATTCCTCGCAAACCCCAGCTGACACCGACAAGGACCCTGGCTGCAATTGTAGGGCTAAATGCCTCCTAAAAACTGGCATCATGAATTTGGGAGACTGAGTTTTCTTTCACGTGGATAAGTGCCATCATTTGTATCGTAGGCCTCATGTCTGGGAGTCGAGAGACGCCCATTCAAATTCCGCATGGAGCAAGATCCATCACAGACCCAAGCTGCCACCGACAAGTGCCCTGGCTGCCATTGCAGGGCCAAAACCCTCCTCCAAATTGACATCAAGTAAGTGGGGGGCAGAGTTCTCTTTCTCAGAGAAAAGGGACACATTTTGTGTCCCGGCCCTAAGGCACTCTGCTCCCGGACGCCACCTGAAATTCCATATGGATCAAGATCCTTCCCAGACCCAAGCTGCCATAAACTAGAACTCTGGCTGCAATTGTAGGGCTAAATGCCTCCTAAAAACTGGCATCATGGATCTGGGAGGCTGAGTTTTCTTTCACGTGGATAAGTGCCATCATTTGTATCGTAGGCCCCATGTCTGGGAATCGACAGCCGCCTCTTCAAATTCCCCATGGAGCAAGATCCATCACAGACCCAAGCTGCCACCGACAAGGACTCTGGCTGCCCTTGCAGGGCCAAAACCCTCCTCCAAACTGACATCAAGAAAGTGGGGGGCAGGGTTCTCTTTCTCAGAGAAAAGGGACACTTTTTGGGTCCCGGCCCTAAGGCACTGTGCTCCCTGCAGCCTGCTGAAATTCCGCATGGATCGAGATTTTTCTCAGACCTAAGCTGCCACCGACAAGGACCCTGGCTGCCCCTGCAGGGCCAAAACCCTCCTCCAAATTGACATCAAGAAAGTGGGGGGCAGAGTTCTCTTTCTCAGAGAAAAGGGACACTTTTTGTGTCCCAGCCCTAAGGCACTCTGTTGCCGGTTGCCACCTGAAATTCCGTATAGATCAAGATTCCTGGCAGACGCAAGCTGCCATCAAATAGAACTCTGGCTGCAATTGTAGGTCTAAATGCCTCGTAAAAACTGGCATCATGGTTTAGGGAGGCTGAGTTTCCTTTCACGTGGAAAAGTGCCATCATTTCTATCGAAGGCCCCATGTCTGGGAGACGACAGCCGCATGCTGAAATTCCGCATGGATTAAGATTCCTCGCAGACGCAAGCTACCACCGGCAAGGACCCTGGCTGCCCTTGCAGGGCCAAAACCCTCCTCCAAACTGACATCAAGAAAGTGGGGGGCAGAGTTCTCTTTCTCAGAGAAACAGGGACACTTTTTGATGTTCCCGGCCCGAAGCGCGGTGTTCCCTGCCAACCTGCTGAAATCCGCATGGTCAAGGATTATTCGAGCCTAAGCTGCCACCGACAAGACCCGGCTGCCCTGCAGGCCAAAACCCTCTCCAAATGCTTCAAAGCCAAAGTGGGGGCAGAGTTCTCTTTCTCAGAGAAAAGGGACACTTTTTGTGTCCCAGCCCTAAGGCACTCTGCTGCCGGTTGCCACCTGAAATTCCGTATGGATCAAGATTCCTGGCAGACGCAAGCTGCCATCAAATAGAACTCTGGCTGCAATTGTACGGCTAAATGCCTCCTAAAAACTGGCATCATGGATTAGGGAGACTGAGTTTTCTTTGACGTGGAAAAGTGCTATCATTTGTATCGTAAGCCCCATGTCTGGGAGACGACAGCCGCATGCTGAAATTCTGCATGGATTAAGATTCTTCGCAGACCCAAGCTACCACCGACAAGGACCCTGGCTGCCCTTGCAGGGCCAAAACCCTCCTCCAAACTGACATCAAAGAAGTGGGGGGCAGAGTTCTCTTTCTCAGAGAAAAGGGAGACTTTTTGTGTCCCGGCCCTAAGGCACTGTTCTCCCTGCTGCCTGCTGAAATTCCGCATGGATTAAGATTCCTCGCAGACCCAAGCTGCCACCGACAAGGACCCTGGCTGCCCTTGCAGGCCAAAACCCTCCTCCAAACTGACATCAAGAAAGTGGGGGGCAGAGTTCTCTTTCTCAGAGAAAAGGGACACTTTTTGTGTCCCGGCCCTAAGGCACTGTGCTCCCGGACGCCACCTGAAATTTCGGTATGGATCAAGATTCCCGGCTGACGCAAGCTGCCATCAACTAGAACTCTGGCTGCAATTGCAGGGCTAAATGCCTCCTATAAAAATGGCATCATGGATTTGGGAGACTGAGTTTTCTTTCACGTGGAAAAGTTCCATTATTTGTATCGTAGGCCCCATGTCTGGGAGTCAACAGCCGCCTCTTCAAATTCCGCATGGAGCAAGATCCATCACAGACCCAAGCTGCCACCTACAAGGACCCTAGCTGCCCTTGCAGGGCCAAAACCCTCCACCAAACTGATGTCAGGAAACTAGGGGGCAGAGTTCTCTTTCTCAGAGAAAAGGGACACTTTTTGTGTCCCGGCCCCTAAGGCACTGTGCTCCCTGCTCCTGCCTGAAATTGCGCTGGATCAAGATTCCTCGGCAAACCCCAGCTGCCACCGACAAGGACCCTGGCTGCAATTGTAGGCTAAAATGCCCTCCTAAAAACTGCATCCATGATTTGGGAGACTGAGTTTTCTTTCACGTGATAAGTGCCATGCATTTGTATCGTAGGCCTGCAATGTCTGGAGTCGAGAGACGCCCATTCAAAATTCCCGCATGGAGCAAGATCCATCACAGACGCCAAGCTTGCCACCGACAAGGACCCTCGGCTGCCATTGCAGGGCCAAAACTCCTCGCAAAATTGACATGCAAAGAAAGTGGGGGGCAGAGTTCTCTTTCTCAGAGAAAAGGGACACATTTTGGTGTCCCGGCCCTAAGGCACTCTGCTCCCGGACGCCACCTGAAATTCCATATGGATCACGATCCTTCCCAGACCCAAGCTGCCATCAACTAGAACTCTGGCTGCAATTGTAGGGCTAAATGCCTCCTAAAAACTGGCATCATGGATCTGGGAGGCTGAGTTTTCTTTCACGTGGATAAGTGCCATCATTTCTATCGTAGGCCCCATGTCTGGGAATCGACAGCCGCCTCTTCAAATTCCCCATGGAGCAAGATCCCTCACAGACCCAAGCTGCCACCGACAAGGACTCTGGCTGCCCTTGCAGGGCCAAAACCCTCCTCCAAACTGACATCAAGAAAGTGGGGGGCAGGGTTCTCTTTCTCAGAGAAAAGGGACACTTTTTGGGTCCCGGCCCTAAGGCACTGTTCTCCCTGCAGCCTGCTGAAATTCCGCATGGATCGAGATTTTTCGCAGACCTAAGCTGCCACCGACAAGGACGCTGGCTGCCCCTGCAGGGCCAAAACCCTCCTCCAAATTGACATCAAGAAAGTGGGGGGCAGAGTTCTCTTTCTCAGAGAAAAGGGACACTTTCTGTGTCCCAGCCCTAAGGCACTCTGCTGCCGGTTGCCACCTGAAATTCCGTATGGATCAAGATTCCTGGCAGACGCAAGCTGCCATCAACTAGAACTCTGGCTGCAATTGTAGGGCTAAATGCCTCCTAAAAACTGGCATCATGGTTTAGGGAGGCCTGAGTTTCCTTTCACGTGGAAAAGTGCCATCATTTCTATCGAAGGCCCCATGTCTGGGAGACGACAGCCGCATGCTGAAATTCCGCATGGATTAAGATTCTCGCAGACCCAAGCTTACCACCGAGAAGGACCCTGGCTGCCCTTGCAGGGCCAAAACCCTCCTCCAAACTGACATCAAGAAAGTGGGGGGCAGGGTTCTCTTTCTCAGAGAAAAGGGACACTTTTTGGGTCCCGGCCCTAAGGCACTGTTCTCTCTGCAGCCTGCTGAAATTCCGCATGGATCGAGATTTTTCTCAGACCTAAGCTGCCACCGACAAGGACCCTGGCTGCCCCTGCAGGGCCAAAACCCTCCTCCAAATTGACATCAAGAAAGTGGGGGGCAGAGTTCTCTTTCTCAGAGAAAAGGGACACTTTTTGTGTCCCAGCCCTAAGGCACTCTGTTGCCGGTTGCCACCTGAAATTCCGTATAGATCAAGATTCCTGGCAGACGCAAGCTGCCATCAAATAGAACTCTGGCTGCAATTGTAGGTCTAAATGCCTCGTAAAAACTGGCATCATGGTTTAGGGAGGCTGAGTTTCCTTTCACGTGGAAAAGTGCCATCATTTCTATCGAAGGCCCCATGTCTGGGAGACGACAGCCGCATGCTGAAATTCCGCATGGATTAAGATTCCTCGCAGACCCAAGCTGCCACCCGAGAAGGAACCCTGGCTGCCCTTGCACAGGGCCAAAAACCCTCCTCCAAACTGACATCAAGAAAGTGGGGGGCGAGTTTCTTCTCAGAGAAAAGGACACTTTT
>JAVTVJ010003774.1:0-46976 GCA_034509425.1 Eopsaltria australis
GGAAGGAAGGAAGGAAGGAAGGAAGGAAGGAAGGAAAGAAGGAAAGAAGGAAAGAAGGAAAGAAGGAAAGAAGGAAAGAAGGAAAGAAGGAAAGAAGGAAAGAAGGAAAGAAGGAAAGAAGGAAAGAAGGAAAGAAGGAAAGAAGGAAAGGGAAAGGGAAAGGGAAAGGGAAGGGAAAGGAAAGGGAAAGGAAAAAAAAAAGATTGGAGCTCTTGTGGCAGGAAATTCCCATGGAATGGCTCCCATTTCCATGGATGAGGTGCTTTCTTGGCCTCCTGGCCCGGCTCCAGCCCAGCCTGGGGGTGACACCACCGGAAATTCTCTCCCAGATCTGAGCTTTTCTTCAAAATATTTCTTCAAAATCTTGTGGCTATAAATATCCCAGCTGGGGATGTGAATCCCTGCAGGATCCCTGAGCCCAAGCAGGGACATTTCCTGTGCTGCAGGGCAGGGTTTGTTCCCAGGGGCCCCACAGACACAGGGACAGTGCACTGAATCCGTGATTTCCGCAGGATCACGGGAATTTTATGGGATTCCTGCTCCTCCACACCCACTTTCCTCTCCCTCCCCACACAGGGGCTGTAAATCAGGACTTTAAAGCTGACTGGAGAGCTGGGCGTGCAGCTCAGACACCTAAAAGAGCCCAGAAGGGAAAATTCCATTCATATTCCAACAGGAAAAATCTGGATACTGCTCATGGCCAAAGCTGAACGTGGATTGTGAATCCCAGAATGGTTTGGGATGGAAGGAGCTTAAATCCCATCCAGAGCCACCCCTGCCAGGGCAGGGACACCTCCCACTGTCCCAGGGGGCTCCAACCTGGCCTTGGGCACTGCCAGGGATCCAGGGGCAGCCACAGCTCCTCTGGGAATTCCATCCCAGCCCCTCCCCATTCCCAAAAGGAAGAATTCCTTCCCAAAATCCCACTGAAATCTCCACTGGGAATCCCTGAGTGGTTGGGGTTGGGAGGATCCCAAAGTTCCCCCAGTCCCACCTTGGATCCCACACTTCCCATGGATCCAGGGTGTTCCAGCCTGGCCTTGGGCACTGCCAGGGATCCAGGGGCAGCCACAGCAAATCTGGGAATTCCATCCCAGCCCCTCCACACCCTCACAGCCAGGAATCCCTTCCCAAAATCCCATCAGATCCTACTCTCCATCACTTTGAAGCTATTCCCTGTGTCCTGTCCCTCCATCCCTTGTCCCCAGTCCCTCTCCAGCTCTCCTGGAGCCCCTTTAGGCTCTGCAAGGGGCTCTGAGCTCTCCCTGGATCCTTCCCTTCTCCAGGTGAGCATTCCCAGCTCTCCCAGCCCGGCTCCAGAGGGGCTCCAGCCCTGGAGCAGCTCCAGTTCCCCTCTGGACTGGTCCCAGTGGTCCCAGTGGTGCTGTAGGGCTGTCACACACACAGGGATTCCCACACACAATTCCCACACACAATTCCCACACACAATTCCCCGGGGTTTTTCTGGGACAATCACTCATTATCCAAATTCCAGGCTGCATTTTTCCCATGAAGTGCAGCCCAGGGAAAGGTGGGTGGACACAGCCCCAGCCTTTCTGCTGGAACACAGAGCGAATTCAGCCCAAGGAGCACCAGGGAGGACGCGGCCGTGTCCTTCCCCTTCCTAAAGATCAGAGCAGCCACAAGACAGAACCAAACCCTTCCCTTCCCCTTCCCGTCCCCACCAGGCGGGTTTCACATCCCAACACGCAGCATTTACAACCTGCAGCAACTCCCACATCAAAAAAAAACCAACAAGGAAGTCAATTTTTATCATTCCTCGCCTGGCCAGACTGCACCAAGCCAGAACAGAGGGTCCCCGTCTGCAGCCTCCTCCCTGGTGGCTGCGTACGAGATTAGAAAAGACACATTGCTGGCATGTTTTCCCTGGGAGCTTTGCTGGGTTCCAAGGGATGTTTTCCTGCTGCTGGAAGTCGGAGCTGTCCCCAAAGGCATCCCAAAGGCATCCCAGAGCCATCCCAGAGCCATCCCAAAGCAATCCCAGAGCAATCCCAAAGGCATCCCAAAGGCATCCCAGAGCCATCCCAGAGCCATCCCAGAGCCATCCCAGAGCCATCCCAAAACCATCCCAAACTCGTCCCAAACCCATCCCAAACTCATCCCAAAGCCATCCCAAACTCATCCCAAAGCCATCCCAAACTCATCCCAAAGCCATCCCAAACTCATCCCAAACTCATCCCAAACTCATCCCAAACCCATCCCAAAGCCATCCCAAACCCATCCCAAACTCATCCCAAAGCCATCCCAAACTCATCCCAAACCCATCCCAAACCCATCCCAAACTCATCCCAAACCCATCCCAAACCCATCCCAAACTCGTCCCAAACCCATCCCAAACCCATCCCATCCGCAGGGGTTTGTGCTGCTCAGCCCCCTCCGTGACCTCTCCTCCGACTTGAAAGCAAAAGGAAGCTTCACACCACGAACGTGGAAAAATAAAACCCCTTCACTTCAATCCTGACAGAGCAGCGAGAAAGGAAGAAAGGACAAAGTAACACCGAGGCTTTTGTATTCAAATTCGCAGCAACATCTCGAGCTGGGGCTTTTTGCTCCGAGCTAAACTTCAGCTGTGATCTCATCCTTTGAAACTCACTTCAGAGCGTGGATCCTGCTCCTTTTATCATCCCAGATGAAAAGCGGCGCTGAAATGGATGGAATTTAATCCAAACAGGGAGGCAGAGGTGGAAAACACGAGCCTGGGTGTGTTTAATGATCATTTCTTTGAGCACAACCGGAGGCAGAGTCTCCTTGAGTTGGGTTTAGGGCTGCAGTTGGGTTAAAAGGGTGAGGAATTTGTTCTCCAAGTGCACCCAGCCCCGTGGAATCCAGCAGGATTGGAAAGGGCAGCAGATAATCCCAGCAGCAGATGATTTTATGGCTCAGCCAGGGTTGGGAGGGGAAGATAAGCAGCGATTCTCGTGCTCCGGGGGAGCAGAGGGTGATTCCTCGGGAGGAGAACATTGCACAACCTCGGGGGATGCTCTGCCCCAACAAACAGAGGGAACCTGGCACTGCCCAGGGCTTGGGATGGGGACTGAGGGACACCTTTGGGTTCTGTCACCGCCCTGGGACACCAGGACAGCCCCTGAGCCTCAGGACACCAAGGTGGCACCGACACACAAAACACCAAGTGCGATTTTGGGGCACAAACCAAGAATTCCAATCCTGCTGCGAATCAAAAACCCCGAACACGCTTGAAACCCCACAAAGCTTCGCTTTTCCTGCAAGAGAAACTTCAGTTTGGAAGAGGTTTTTGTGAGCAGCTCACGGAGCCTGAGCTGGGCTGCAGAGGTGGCATTTTCACAGGGAATGGCTTTTTTGAGGAGGTTTATTTGGGATTTTGAGGAGGAATTCCTCCCTGTGAGGGTGGTCTGGAATTCCCAACAAACAGAGGCTGCAGAGGAACCCTGGCACATCCAGGGCTTGGGATGGGGACTGAGGGACACCTTTGGGTTCTGTCACCGCCCTGGGACACCAGGACAGCCCCTGAGCCTCAGGACACCACGGCGGCACCGACACACAAAACACCAAGTGCAATTTTGGGGCACAAACCAAGAATTCCAATCCTACTGCGAATCAAAAACCCCGAACACGCTTGAAACCCCACAAAGCTTCGCTTTTTGTGCAAGAGAAACTTCAGTTTGGAAGAGGTTTTTGTGAGCAGCTCACAGAGCCTGAGCTGGGCTGCAGAGGTGGCATTTTCACAGGGAATGGGTTTTTTGAGGAGGTTCATTTGGGATTTTGAGGAGGAATTCCTCCCTGTGAGGGTGGTCTGGAATTCCCAACCAACAGAGGCTGCAGAGGAACCCTGGCACATCCAGGGCTTGGGATGAGGACTGAGGGACACCTTTGGGCTCTGTCACCACCCTGGGACACCAGGACAGCCCCTGAGCCTCAGGACACCACGGTGGCACCGAGACACAAAACACCAAGTGCAATTTTGGGGCACAAACCAAGAATTCCAATCCTACTGCGAATCAAAAACCCCAAACACACTTTAAAACCCCACAAAGCTTCGCTTTTCCTGCAAGAGAAACTTCAGTTTGGAAGAGGTTTTTGTGAGCAGCTCACGGAGCCTGAGCTGGGCTGCAGAGGTGGCATTTTCACAGGGAATGGGTTTTCTGAGGAGGTTCATTTGGGATTTTGAGGAGGAATTCCTCCCTGTGAGGGTGGTCTGGAATTCCCAACAAACAGAGGCTGCAGAGGAACCCTGGCACATCCAGGGCTTGGGATGAGGACTGAGGGACACCTTTGGGCTCTGTCACCGCCCTGGGACACCAGGACAGCCCTTGAGCCTCAGGACACCACGGTGGCACCGAGACACAAAACACCAAGTGCGATTTTGGGGCACAAACCAAGAATTCCAATCCTACTGCGAATCAAAAACCCCGAACACGCTTGAAACCCACAAAGCTTCGCTTTTCCTGCAAGAGAAAGTTGGAAGAGGGTTTTGTGAGCATTTTTCTGTTTATGTAATGACACATCCTGTGTATAAAACGTATAAAAAAAAAACCAAAACAAAATTCATAAAAATAATCTGAACAAATAATCATAAAATAATCTATAATAATCTCTATCTATCTAATAAAAAACTCTACACAACATCACAATCTCATAAAAAAAATCCTTAACCCTACATTAAATACTGTTTTTCTGTTTATGTAATGACACATCCTCTGTGTAAAATATATTAAAAAAATTGTCACTGTGTAGCAGTAAAGAATAACCATAAAAAACGACAAAAATCATAAAAATAATCCTAACAAATAATCATAAAATAATCTATAATAATCTCAATCTCTATCTATCTAATAAAACCTCTATACAACATCACAATCCAAATCTTAATCTATTGATATAATAAAAAACCCTATACAACATCACAATCTCATTTAAAAAATCACAATCTCATCCAAAAAAAATCCTTAACCCTACATTAAATACTGTTTTTCTGTTTATGTGATGACACATCCTCTGTGTAAAATATATCAAAAAATTGTCACTGTGTAATAGTGAACAATAACCATAAAAAATAACAAAAATCATAAAATAATCTATAATAATCTCTATCTAATAAAAAACTCTATACAACATCACAATCTCATCCAAAAAAACCCTTAACCCTACATTAAATATGTTTTTGTGTATGTAATGACACATCCTCTGTGTAAAATAGATCAAATAATTTTCACTGCATAGTAGTGAACAATAACCATTAAAAAATAACAAAAATCATCAAAATAATCCTAACAAATAATCATAAAATAATCTATAATAATCTCAATCTCTATCTATCTAGTAAAAAACTCTATACAGCATCACAATCTCATCCAAAAAAATCCTTAACCCTACATTAAATATGTTTTTGTTTATGTAATGACACATTCTCTGTGTAAAATGTACCAAAAAATTGTCACTGTGTAATAGTGAACAATAACCATAAAAAATGACAAAAATCATAAAAAGAATCCTAACAAATAATCATAATCCATAATAATCTCAATCTCTATCTAATAAAAAATTCTATACAACATCACAATCTCATCCAAAAAAAGTCCTTAACCCTACAATTAATATGTTTTTGTTTATGTGATGACACATCCTCTGTGTAAAATGTACCAAAAAATTTTTCACTGTGCAGCAGTAAAAAATAACCATTAAAAAAATAACAAAAATCATAAAAAGAGTCCTAACAAATAATCATAAAATAATCTATAATAATCTCTATCTATCTAAAAAAAAAACTCTATACAACATCACAATCTCATTTTAAAAAAAATCCTTAACCCTACATTAAATACTGTTTTTTGTTTATGTAATGACACATCCTGTGTGTAAAATATATCAAAAAATTGTCACTGTGTAATAGTGAACAATAACCATAAAAAATAACGAAAATCATAAAAAGAATCCCAACAAATAATCATAAAATAACCTATAATAATCTCTACCTAATAAAAAACTCTACACAACATCACAATCCCATAAAAATAATCCTTAACCCTACATTAAATATGTTTTTGTTTATGTGATGACACATCCTCTGTGTAAAATGTACCAAAAAATTTTTCACTGTGCAGCAGTAAAAAATAACCATTAAAAAAATAACAAAAATCATAAAAATAGTCCTAACAAATAATCATAAAATAATCTATAATAATCTCAATCTCTATCTAAAAAAAAAACTCTATACAACATCACAATCCCATAAAAAAAATCCTTAACCCTACATTAAATATGTTTTTGTGTATGTAATGACACATCCTCTGTGTAAAATATATAAAAAAAATTCACTGCATAGTAGTGAACAATAACCATAAAAAATGACAAAAATCATAAAAATAATCCCAACAAATAATCATAAAATAATCTATAATAATCTCAATCTCTATCTATCTAATAAAACCTCTATACAACATCACAATCCAAATCTTAATCTATTGATATAATAAAAAACCCTATACAACATCACAATCTCATTTAAAAAAATCACAATCTCATCCAAAAAAAATCCTTAACCCTACATTAAATACTGTTTTTCTGTTTATGTGATGACACATCCTCTGTGTAAAATATATCAAAAAATTGTCACTGTGTAATAGTGAACAATAACCATAAAAAATAACAAAAATCATAAAATAATCTATAATAATCTCTATCTAATAAAAAACTCTATACAACATCACAATCTCATCCAAAAAAACCCTTAACCCTACATTAAATATGTTTTTGTGTATGTAATGACACATCCTCTGTGTAAAATAGATCAAATAATTTTCACTGCATAGTAGTGAACAATAATCATAAAAAATGACAAAAATCATAAAAAGAATCCTAACAAATAATCATAAAATAATCTATAATAATCTCAATCTCTATCTAATAAAAAACTCTATACAACATCACAATCTCATTTTAAAAAAAATCCTTAACCCTACATTAAATATGTTTTTGTTTATGTAATGACACATCCTGTGTATAAAATGTATAAAAAAAAACCAAAACCAAAAATCATAAAAATAATCTGAAAAACTAATCATAAAATAATCTATAATAATCTCTATATAATAAAAAACTCTATACAACATCACAATGTCATTTAAAAAAATCCTTAACCCTACATTAAATATGTTTCTGTTTATGTGATGACACATCCTCTGTGTAAAATGTACCAAAAAATTTTTCACTGTGCAGCAGTAAAAAATAACCATTAAAAAAATAACAAAAATCATAAAAAGAATCCTAACAAATAATCATAAAATTATATTAATCTATAATAATCTTAATTAATTATAATTAATATAATTATAATAATCTATAAGTAATCTATAATAATCTTAATCTCTATCTATCTAATAAAAAACTCTACACAACACCACAATCTCATCCAAAAAAGATCCTTAACCCTACATTAAATACTATTTTTCTGTTTATGTAATGACACATAAAATAATCTATAATAATCTCTATCTATCTAATAAAAAACTCTACACAACACCACAATCTCATCCAAAAAAAACCCCTTAACCCTACATTAAACACCACAGAGCCCCTGCAAGATCCTTCATCTGTGGCTTGGCTCTGACCCCCTCCTGCCCCACCCAAAAGCCCAAAATGCCAAGTCCTGCTGCCCTCCCATCTGATAGCAGCTCCTGGAACAAAGGATCCCATTCAGGGGCCCTGCAGGAGCTCATTCCACCCCTCATCCCAACCCCAGAGCAGGGGCTGAGCTCTGCTGCAGCACCCAGGGATGGCCTTTCTGCTCTTGGAGGAGCCTGGCACGGTCCCCAGCGCCAAGACCCAGCCCCAAAAACACAGTGGCTTTATTTAAAAAACAAGGAACTGCCCAAGGAGTTAATTCCTCAGAGGAACAAAGCCTTTTTTTGATGTTGGGAGCAAAAAAAAAAAAAAAACGTTCTGGTAACTTCGCAGGAATTTCTGCCTGGCGAAATGAGAAGGGCGTCATTGAGGTTTGGATGTCAATCTGCTTCAAAATAAAATAAAAAATAAAGGAATTAATGGTTCAAGACTTGGAAATTTGCACATTCAGTCACTGCTAGGGGAAAGTTCCCACTCCTGGATGGTGGATGCTGCCTTTCAGCCTCAGTTCTGGAAGCTCCAAGGGAGTGCTGAGCGTTTGGGGTGTCAGAAACGCGGAATGGATGGGATTGTGCAGCTGGAAATGCTTGAACAGCCATCGCTGGGCAGCAGAGTCCACGCTGTGAGGAGCTGCAGGTGGATGGATCATCCCTGCCCAGCGAGTGAGAGGATCCTTAAGGCCCTTCCCAACCCAAACTCCCTGGGATTCTGTGGTTTTATGGCTTTTAACCCTTTGTGCACTCACGGGTTCAGGCTGACCTCACCCAGTGAATGCACTCAACGTTCATTATCTCAAAAATGAGAGTTGAATCAATTAATCAATCAATTAAATCGACTGAGAAATGACATCACCTGCCTCTGCAGGAGGGTGGGAAATGAGAAATCCAAAATTTCTCATTTGGAAGCTGCAGCTGCTGGGTTTTACGTTCACTCCTCTCTTTGGGAACCAGGAGAAAAGCAGGAAGAGCCAGAGCCCCCAAAAGGCTTCCAGCACTTCCAAACTCAGATTATTTCAGGAACCAAACCCAAATCAGGGTGTCTGTCCCTGCTCACCTGCCAAGGGCAAGGAATTGCTGCACAGCTGATCAAAGGCCGGGAGTTTTCCCTGATTTCCTCTGAATAATGGATTCTCTTGGAGTGGGACAGGCAAATAAAAAAATAAATAAATGTTTTGCAGACTCTGTCCTGCCCAAACAGCCCAAAAATCAAACAGAACCCCAGATGTGGGAGCAGGGAAGGATTTCAGCAGTGCCCTGAGCATCTCTGGGCTAATCCTGTCTCTCTCTCCCCATCAGGAGCTGGATCAGATCCTGCCCTCGATGGTTTAATCTCCTAAAGCCTGGATTGCTTCAGGAAAAACAAGCTCAGAGCCCAGCCCATGGGAATGGGGAGGCTTTCCCAAGGTCACACGAGGGCTCCCATGGGATCATCTGATGGGCTCTGGTGGCTCTGAATGCCCCCAAACCCACAGCAGAGCTCTGGGGCAGGGACAAACGAGTCCCTGGGTTTTAATCAGAGCTTCTCAGATCCAAATCAGATCCAAATTGTCAAACTGAGACAACTCAGAACCACTGAATCATGAGATATCCTGATTGTAAAGAAAAAGGAAAGATAATATCCCTGTTTTCATGTCTGCAGAATTCCCATCAGTCACTTTCCCCTAAAATATTAGTTACAAAGGGTTCACACCACGGTATTTGTGCAAAAATGAAGAATATAAAGTTCTGAGAGAGCATCTGAGCTGCACAGGCAGCTCCACAGCAGAGCTCTGGGACAGGGACAAACGAGTCCCTGGGTTTTAATCAGAGCTTCTCAGATCCAAATCAGGCAAACTGAGACAGCTCAGAACCACTGAAGCACTCAGACATCCCGATTGTAAGGAAAAGGGGAAGATAATATCTGCGTTCTCATGTCTGCAGCGTTCCCATCAGTCGCCTTCCCCTTGAATATCTGTCACAAAGGGCTCACACCACGGCGTCTGTGCAAAAATAAAGACTATAAAGTTCTCAGAGTGCATCTGAACTGAACACAGCCACGCCCTGAACACCCAGACTTGGGGACCAGCATTAATTAATTCATTAATTAATTAAACTGCTTTGTCTCTGAGTGTGGAAGGAGCCAAACCTCAGCTGCTCCCGTGCTCTGCCCCTCACAGACACTCAGCTTTCTTTCCCAGCACACAAACCTTTTCCTGTGTCACTTTTCCTCACTGGCCTCTCCATTTCCTTCATTATTTTCACTCTGGAGGGCCCTTGGGGGTTTTAAGCTGAGATAAGGAATTAATCTCCATGAGCTGTCTCAGCTCCTGTCTGGAGGAAGAGGCAGAGCTGTGAGCCAGGGGACAAATAAATCAGTGGAGGAGCCACTCTGCTCCTGAATTCAGACCTGGGGCTTGATTTCAGAAAAAAAAAACAACCAAAAAACCCCAGCCCTGCAATTCCAGTCCCCTTGGAACACCAGGAAATTGTCCCCCCTCTTTTTGCAGGCTGCAAAACCAGCCTGGCCTCGCCAGGATTCTGGAAGTTTTATTTTATGATGCTTCTGTTTCTGGTGCTCCTCGAGGTTTTGCCAGGAGAAGCTGGGCCAGGTGATCCTTGAGGTCTCCTCCAAGCTGAAATTCCCTGAATCCTGAAATTCTCTGAATCCTGAAATTCCCTGAATCCTGCAGTTCCCTGAATCCTGCAGTTCCCTGAATCCTGCAGTTCCCTGAATCCCGCAGTTCCCTGAATCCTGCAATTCCCTGAATCCTGAAATTCTCTGAATCCTGCAATTCCCCGAATCTTGCAATTCTCTGAATCCTGCAATTCCCTGAATCCTGCAGTTCCCTGAATCCTGCAGTTCCCTGAATCCTGCAGTTCCCTGAATCCCGCAGTTCCCTGAATCCTGCGGTTCCCTGAATCCCGCAGTTCCCTGAATGCTGCAGTTCCCTGAATCCTGCGGTTCCCTGAATCCTGCGGTTCCCTGAATCCTGCGGTTCCCTGAATCCTGCGGTTCCCTGAATCCTGCAGTTCTCTGAATCCTGCAGTTCCCTGAATCCTGCAATTCCCCGAATCTTGCAATTCTCTGAATCCCGCAATTCCCTGAATCCCGCAGTTCCCTGAATCCTGCGGTTCCCTGAATCCTGCCGTTCCCTGAATCCCGAAATTCCCTGAATCCTGCAGTTCCCTGAATCCCGCAGTTCCCTGAATCCCGCAGTTCCCTGAATCCCGCAGTTCTCTGAATCCTGAAATTCCCTGAATCCTGCAGTTCCCTGAATCCTGCAATTCCCCAGGCTGGGGTTTGGGAGAATGGCTCAGCTTTTGCTCCCAGCACATCCCAGTGAGAGCAGCGCCTCCAAAACACGAAAAAGAAGCTTAATTACTCACAACTATTGAAATTTAGCCTCAGCATCGAACGGTTTCGAGGAGTTGCAGCTCTGGTGATCCCCGTCAGGGCTGGAGGTGCTGATGTTATTGCTCCTCCAGGCCCTGCAGCTTTGCTCTGCCTCTTTGAGATCCCAGCCTGGAGGATCAGATTTGTCCCAAAAATCCATTAAAACTTTTAAACCAAGGGCCCTGACCCCATGGAATTGTTCAAGCACAGAATAAACGGTTTTACCACTGCTTTTCCAGGGGGCAGAGCCTGGGGTTTGTGCTCAGCCCAGCCCGTGGCATCAACACACCCCAAATATTGTGGTTTTGCTTTGTTCCTCTGGGCAGAGAGACTTGGGAGAACACAAACCCATTCCTGGGGCCAGAAGGGGTTTAGACCCCACAGAATTGGGGCACTAATTCTGATTTAATCACTGACACCCCTCCCAGGGCTCCAAAATCCAGTTCCACAAAAGCAACTTCTGATTTTCCTTCAATTTTGGTTCATACCCCACAGAACTGGGGCATTAATTCTGATTTAATAACGGACATCCCCACCAGGCTCTGAAATCCAGAAAAACATCCTCTGATTTTACTTCAATTTTTGTTTATACCCCACAGAACTGGGGCATTAATTCTGATTTAATCACTGACACCACAACCAGGGCTCCAAAATCCAGTTGCACAAAAGCAACCTCTGATTTTACAATTCTGGTTTATATCCCACAGAACTGGGGCATTAATTCTGATTTAATAATGGACATCCCAACCATGGCTCTGAAACCCACAAAAGCATCCTGATTTTAGTTCAATTTTGGTTTACATCCTGCAGAACTGGGGCATTAATTCTGGTTTAATCACTGAAACCCCAGCCAGGGCTCTGAAATCCAGTTGCACAAAAGTATCCTCTGATTTTACAATTCTGGTTTATATCCCACAGAACTGGGGCATTAATTCTGATTTAATGACAGACATTCCCACCAGTGCTCTGAAATGCAGTTCCACAAAAGCAACCTCTGATTTTACTTCAATTTTGGTTCATATCCCCCAGTACTGGGGCATTAATTCTGATTTAATAACGGACATCCCAACCAGGGCTCTGAAATCCACAAAAGCAACCTCTGATTTTACTTCAATTTTGATTTATACCCCACAGAATTGGGGCAGTAATTCTGATTTAATCACTGACACCCCAGCCAGGGCTCTGAAATCCACAAAAGCATCTTGATTTTAGTCCAATTTTGGTTCATACCCCCCAGAACTGGGGCATTAATTCTGATTTAATCACTGACACCACAACCAGGGCTCCGAAATCCAGTTCCACAAAAGCATCCTCTGATTTTACAATTCCGGTTTATATCCCACAGAACTGGGGCATTAATTCTGATTTTATCACAGACATCCCCACCAGGGCTCTGAAATCCACAAAAGCAACCTCTGATTTAACCTCAATTTTTGTTTATACCCCACACTCCTGGGGCACTAATTCTGATTTTATCCCTGACATCCCAACCAGGGCTCTGAAATCCACAAAAGCATCCTGATTTTACTTCAATTTTGGTTCACACCCCCCAGAACTGGGGCATTAATTCTGGTTTTATCACAGACACCCCCACCAGGGCTCTGAAATGCACTTCCACAAAAGCAACCTCTGATTTCATTTCAGTTTTTACGGCCTGTGAAGATGCAGGGTTTGTTCACAACACCCACACAACTGGATTTTACCAACCCTGTCTGTAATTACCTTTCTTCCTCCGAGCCAAACGTGCAATTTGTGCTTGGATACTTCAAGTACAAAAAAAAAAAAAAAGGAACTTTCCCAATGACATTTTCAAGCAGATTTGTAAAAGCAAGAACCCATCACTCCACAAACTGGACTGCTCAGCTCGTTTACAGCTTGAAAGCGTGTGGCACTTTTGGAAAGAATTAATTGAATTTGCCACTGGCTTGAAATGACTGTCCCAGTTCTCACTGGGCAAAACATCAAAGCAGGAGGAGGAAAGCTTGGGAATAGAACTGAGCAGAGCTGTGAGAGCTCCGTGCTGGGCTCTGCTGGCTGCAGAGCAGGGACAGGGACAGGGACAGGGACAGGGACAGGGACACATTCCAGGGGCAGAGATGAGGGGTTTAAGGGGTGAAATTTTGGGCACAGGGTGCAACTTCACCAGGAAATTCCCTGAGCTGGAATTTCAGCGCTGGCCCTCACTGGAATCACAACTTCCAACACAAGGGACAAAGCTGAGGGTCCCTGCTTTGCCAGCTGCCAAAAAAGCCACCCAAATCCCAGCTGGGGATTTGTAACCAGGGCTCCAACACCTTCCCCTTCCCAGGGGGCACAGAGCAGCTCTCCCACTTTTTGAGGAGAGAATTCACAGCCTGGCTTGGCCCATTTGGGGAAATTTGGGGGTTCAGTGCCAAGGAAGTTTGGAGCTCCACTGGGAAAAAGCTTTATGGAAAGCCTGGAGCTCTCTGGAGCTGGCAGGGGTAACACCAGGAGTGTTTCTAAAATGAGATTTCAATTCTGCACCTCCAGTTCTGCTCAGCCAGGGGTAACACCAAGAAAATTTCTAAAATGAGATTTCAGTTCTGCAACTGCAGTTCTGCTTACCCAGGGTGGGTTTTGGGCACATTCACCTTCCCTGCATGGTCTGGGAACAGAGAACTGGCACTGCACACTCACACTGGTTCACAGCTTCTCATTCCCAGAAAATGAGAATTCCATGGGATTTCAGTTCTGCACCTCCAGTTCTGCTCAGCCAAGCTGGGCTTTGGAGCAGATTTACCATCCCTTCATGGGATTTCAATTCTGCACCTTCAGTTCTGCTCACCCAGGGTGAGTTTTGGGGCAGATTCATCTTCTCTTCATGGGATTTCAGTTCTGCTCCAGGTTGGGTTTTACCTTCCTTGCATGGTCTGGGGCTCACTGATCCTGCCTGCAGAACAGAGAACTGGCACTGCTGGTTCACAGCTTCTCATTCCCAGACCATGAGAATTCCATGGGATTTCAATTCTGCACCTCCAGTTCTGCTCACCCAGGGTGAGTTTTGGGGCAGATTCACCTTCTCTTCATGGGATTTCAGTTCTGCTTCACGCTGGGTTTTACCCTCCTTGCATGGTCTGGGGCTCACTGATCCTGCCTGCAGAACAGAGAACTGGCACTGCACACTCACACTGGTCCACAGCTTCTCATTCCCAGAAAATGAGAATTCCATGGGATTCCAATTCTGCACCTCCAGTTCTGCTCACCCAGGGTGGGTTTTGGGGCACATTCACCTTCCCTCAATGGGATTTCAATTCTGCACCTCCAGTTCTGCCCAGCCAGGGGTAGCACCAGGAGAATTTCTAAAATGAGATTTCAATTCTCCATCTCCAGTTCTGCTCATCCAAGCTGGGCTTTGGGCACATTCACCTTCCCTGCATGGTCTGGGGCTCTCTGATCGTGCCTGCAGAACAGAGAACTGGCACTGCACACTCAGACTGGTTCACAGCTTCTCATTCCCAGAAAATGAGAATTCCAAGGTGTTTTTTTCCTATGCCAGGAAATGAGGGAATGGTATTAAAATGAGGGAATCTTGGCTGTGAATGGGGGGGGGGGGGTTTAAACTGGAAGCAAAAAGCCAAACAAGAAATTGATCCCTTTGTTGCCAAGAAGAACGAAGAACAAACTGCTCCTAAATTTAATTAACTTTAATTAATTAATTTAATTAAACTCCATGAGATGCCAGGTGATGAAGAATTAACCTGAAGCCTTCCTGACTTTATTCCTTTCCATCAAACTCCATCTCTTTACAGCCTGAAGACCCCACAGCACTGGCAGAGCAGGAGAGTGGAAATGATGCAAGAACCAGGTCTGAAATAAGCTAAAAAACCAGAAAAGAACCCCAAAATAAAGCACTTTTCCAGAACCAGCTGGCTGCTACTTGCCCGTGCCACTCTGAGCCACCCTCACAACTTCAGAGTGAAGCCATAAATGATTTTATTGCCATGGAGGATCAAAGTTCCAGACTCCCCAAGAGCAGGAATCGTTATCTCCACTGCACCTCCATGAGCTCCTGGCTCGGATTCGGCGCCCTCCAGGACGAGGGGCACTGGGATTGCACCAACAGCCCCCCAAAATTCAGTGTGACTGAGCAAAGACTGGGTTGAGCTGCGTTCTGTGCCAACGTGAACGAGCTGCCAGAGGAATTCCTGCTTCCCCCTCTCTTCCAGGGAGATCTCCCTGGCAAGAACAGCCCGTCCTGCACTGAAAAAAAAGACATTTGTTATCATTTTACCGACTCAAACCCTGCAAATTCAGCAGGTTTTGAAGGCAGCCACCCACTGCCAGCCCAGTGTTTAGGAACTTGCATTTCTGGGCTGGTTTTATGAGCACGGATTTGCTGGCAAATGCACCCAAATCCACGGCAGGATTTCAGGCATTCCATCAGCAGTTGCAGGCACTGGACCTGGATCATCCCCTCAGCTCTGGCAGCAAGGGGGGAAATGTGTTTATGGCTTTGGGCTGATGGGGTTTTGAGCTTGGACAAGGTTTCTGGGCAGAAATAGGACTTTTTTTTCCCCCCTAAAAGCAGTAGTTGGGAGAAATGTCCTATCAGTCAAGTAAAGTGGAAGCTGGAGAGCAAAAAATGCAGATTTTCAAGGTTTGCAGGTAGAAGGGGCGTGCCTTTTTCAGCAGCTGAGTGATAAAGGTTCCTACACACCATGATAAAGAATATTACACGTTATTACACAGCCACTGTTTCCTGACCAGTATATTTCAGTTTTTTCCCAGTTCATAAGTGTTTATTTTGGTTTTCCTCTCTGTAACTCCCATTTGCAGCTGTGCTGGCAATTACAGCCCCTACACCAGGGGAAGGAGCACCAGAATCATCAAGAATTGGTGTGAAATTCAGCTCTGGGGGGAGCTGGTCCCTGGGATCTCTCGACTCCTCGGAGCTGTGATCATTTAAAATCACATTTAAGCAGCAGCACAGAGCTCCAGGAGCTCCCAGCAGCTCTGGGTGCCCCTTCAGAGCCTCCAGAAATGGATTTAATTGTTCAAAAGATGAGCTGTGGGGCAGTCCCTGAACACCAGGGCGAGGCTGGCCACGAACTGAAGCACCCACAGGTCACAGGACACTTGGGGAAATATTTCTTTTCAAAGTTAAGAGTGAGATGAGGAACATTTACAAGTCTTGTTCACGGCAGTGATGCCAGAATTCATTGCACAGGGAATCACGTGAGCAATGGAGCAGAAATCACCAAAAATAAGAGAGACTTCAACACTCATTTCTTGAGAAAAAGCAGCCCCAAAGCTCTGGTCCTGCCAGCCAGGACAAGTGCCAGGGCTGTGAGAGGCCACCAAAGCCTGGCAGGGGCAGTTCCTGCTGATCCCAGGATCATCCCCCAGCTCCCTTCCCAGTCCTGCCACCCAAACGCTGTGGAACAGCCCCAAAAATCAGGGTCAGGGAATCATGGAATGTCCTGAGCTGGAAGGGATCCCTGGGATCACTGATCCTGCACAGACACCCCAAAATCCCACCCTGGGCATCCCTGGGATCCCTGATCCTGCACAGACACCCCAAAATCCCACCTTGGGATCACTGATCCTGCACAGGCACCCCAAAATCCCACCCTGGGATCCCTGGGATCAATGATCCTGCACAGACACCCCAAAATCCCACCCAGGGATTCCTGGGATCCCTGATCCTGCACAGACACCCCAAAATCCCACCTTGGGATCCCTGATCCTGCACAGACACCCCAAAATCCCACCCAGGGACCACCCAGGGCATTCCTGATCCTGCACAAACACCCCAAAATCCCACCCTGGCAGCGCTGTCCAAACTCTCCTGGAGCTCTGGCATCCTCGGGGCAGTGCCCATTCCCTGGGGAGCCTGGGCAGTGCCCAGCACCCTCTGGGGGAGGAACCTTTCCCTAAAACCCAACCTAAATCCTGCTGGCCCAGCTCCAGCCCTCCCCTGAGAGCAATGGAATCCCCCCCAGCCTCACCAGAGCATCCAGGAGCAAACGCCCACCTTCACCAAAACACAGACTGTGCTGCTTTTCACAGCCCAGAGCTCTTCCAACCAAACCCCAGCTAACAATCGCTGATTCTGGAAGCCCAGGGCTGTGCATTCCCTGAACAAACACTTCACATTTTCAGCTCCTGAACAAACACTCCACATCCTGTTGGATCACAGTCAGAGGTGCCACAAGAAGCCGGCGTGGCTGATCCATCACCGAACCTGGAAAGCAGCCTGGCCCCAAAGCCAGCGCTGCCCCTGCTGAGCTGCTCTGGGGCTGGCTCAGCTCCCCGAGAGGAGCCAGGAAAAGGGAGCTGGCTGCTTGTTTGTAATTGATTTATTGCAGGCTAATTTAGGATTCCACACACTCCGGGTTCTCTCATTCCATGAACAGCCTTGAGTCCACGGAGTGAGGAGCAGCTGATGGGTGATGCCAGAAGGGTTTTACAGCCCAGGTGTAGCACTGGAGTTAAAGGCAGGGCAAATCCACGGCACTGCCAGCAGAAAAAAAGGAAGGAATTACATCATCCTTGTGCTCTGAGCTAATCGTTTTAAAACAAATAGATAATAAAAGTTAAAAACCTGAAGTCATCCAGGTGTTCTTTCCCTCAGAGCAGTTTTTCGACTGGGAAGTGCCTCTGTGAAAGGATTTCTGCATGTGGCAGCTCCTTCTGGAGACGAGCACGTGACCAGAATGTGGAATTTTGTTCAGTTTGGCCCAAACCCAGATCAGGTCCCCACGAAGGTGCTCCTTCAGTCTGAAATCAGAGGTGGAGGCTGTGCCAAGGAGGCTCTGCCACATCCTGGTGCTCAGGGAGGAGATGCTGATCCATGAGCTGATCCATGAGCAGCATTCCTGTCCCTTCCCAAACCCCATCTGTCGCTTGGGTTGGGAATTCGCAGCCGGGGAGAAGCTGCAAGAGCTGCGAGCTGCTCGTCTCTCACGTCGGCTTCCCTGAAATCACTGCAGTTCCCAGTTCTGCTCCCATCCCAAACTCAGCCCTTTGGAAAGGGAGCCCTCCCCAGCTCAGGACAGAACAAACCCCAGCGAACCCCTCTGAGCTCACACTGCACGGATCTCCAAAACACAACCCAGCACAGAAACCCCTCCTGAAGGGCAGAAATCACACAAGTGACACTGAATCACACTGCTGACTCCCTGGAATTCCCCACTTCATGGCCATGACTTCCAGGGCTGCGTTTAAAACCAACCCAAGCAGTCCTGCAGCAGTTTCAAAGCAGAGATCCCCAGCAGTCACAACCTGGGTGTTCTTCCATGGAATCCCAGAATATTTAGGTGTGGAAGGGACCTCTGGAGTTCACCTGGGGCAGGTGACGCAGGAATCATCCAGGTGGGTTCGGGATGTCACCAGAGAGGGAGACTCCAGACCCTCCCTGAAGCTGTTCCCACCTCCATGGGAAAAGTTTGTCCTCGTGCTGAGGTGGAACTTGTTGTGTTTTATTTTACACCATCACTGGGAAGGGTCTGGCACCATCCTGACACCTTTTGGAGATGTTTATGTGGATCGCTGAGATCCCCCCTCAGTTTTTTGCTTTTCTTTCTGAACAAGAGTTGTGTCTTCACATCTGGGATTTGTCACCACCCCGCACAGCCTGGGGCATTCCCCTCCTTGCAGCCACTTCAGCCCCAGCCCAGGAGGCTCAAACCTCCAACCTCCCTCTCAATCCTCACCAGCCCTTCCAAAACAATCCCAAAGCAGCGAGAGCTGGGCCCTGAGCACGGCACAGGACTCACCTGCAGGTGAGGAACTCGCGCAGCCCGCAAACACCAAACTGACAAAATCACCATTCCAAACGTGCCAAACCCTGCCTGACAAAGCCAGGCTGTGCCTCAATAACTGCCACTGCCTGTGGCTCAACCTCATCAATCCCGGCTGTGAATTAAACCCCTCAGTCCCTGTGTCACTTGGGGGGGAAAAAAGCACCTTTTTCACACAGCTGATCCCACAGGAGTCACAGGGTAAAATCCCACCACGCACTTTTTGAGTGGAAACACACAGGAAAAGGCATTTTTTGAGTGGAAACACACAGGAAGAGGCATTTTTTCCCCTCCACCCTGCTTACTCACAAACCAGTGCCCTTCCTGGGAGAGGAGCTGTCACAAGGAGCAGCTGGCTGAGGCCAGCATGGAAAACTCACCCCGGAAGGTAATAAATAAAAAGGGAAGGCAGAGGAGTGCCTGTGATTCATCTGCTGCCCCAAGGCCATCGCGGGCTGGGGAACAGGCTCCTGCTCAAAGGTGTGCTCGGAAAACACCAGCACAGGCACTCAGCCCGGCAGGATGCGGGGTTATCGGATTGCCCACCGAAGTTTGGGAATTGTTACGGATGCCCCGAGGTGTGAGAGGCCACCAAAACCTGGCAGGGGTAGTTCCTGCTGATCCCAGGATCATCCGCCAGCTCCCTTCCCAGTCCTGCCACCCAAACGCTGTGGAACAGCCCCAAAAATCAGGGTCAGGGAATCATGGAATGTCCTGAGCTGGAAGGGATCCCTGGGATCACTGATCCTGCACTGGCACCCCAAAATCCCACCCTGGGATTCCTGGGATCACTGATCCTGCACAGGCACCCCAAAATCCCACCCTGGGCATCCCTGATCCTGCACAGACACCCCAAAATCCCACCCAGGAATTCCTGGGATCACTGATCCTGCACAGACACCCCAAAATCCCACCCAGGGATTCCTGGGATCACTGATCCTGCACAGACACCCCAAAATCTCACCCTGGGCATCCCTGGGATCACTGATCCTGCACAGGCACCCCAAAATCCCACCCTGGGATTCCTGGGATCACTGATCCTGCACAGACACCCCAAAATCCCACTCAGGGCATCCCTGGGAGCAGTGTCCAAACGCTCCTGGAGCTCCAGCAGCCTCGGGGCCGGAAGGGTACCCGGAGATCTCCGCGCACACACTTTCCATGGATCAGCAGCAAGAAACAAAGTTCAGGGTGCCAGCACTCCACACCCTGCCCAGTTACCTGGAGAAACCAGATAAGGCTGTGCTGTGTGAAATGTCTCTGCAGCTCCAGCTGCCTCCCTGCAACGCCGCTCTCGAGTGGAGGGGTCCCCCAGCTCCAATTCGCTGTGAAAAATCATGCGGGGTGAGGTTTTTCACCTCCAGACTCGCAGTGAACACCCCCGTGGGTGCTGTGCTGGGGGGACCAACACTTCGCAAGCATGAAATTAGTGATTTTTTTCTCACGTCGAGAAGCCCACTGCAAGCATGAAATTAGTGATTTTTTTCTCACGTCGAGAAGTCCACTGCAAGCATGAAATTACTGATTTTTTTTTCTCACTGCTGAGCAGCAGCGGCACAGGAGATCACTCTCAGTAAAAAAATAAATTATCAAAAGCTCTCCGTGCCATTAGTGGCTTCCTGCCGATTGTGCCCTGCCCAATTCTCACCGCCAACCTCAAAACCGTGGGTTTAAAACTCTCAAGCGAAGCAGAATTTTATCAGCAACACCACAGGGTTCTGTTCACGTAGAGCGTCCTGCCAGCACTCAGCAAAACGCTTTTATTCAGAGGACAGGGCAGGACGTGCGAGGTGTCAACCACAGAACGATTTGGGCTGGAAGAACCTCAAAGCTCGTCCAGTTTCACTTCTGACACGGGCAGGTTGCTCCAAGCCCCATCCAGCCTGGCCTGGGACATTTCCAGTCAAGCTTTCCCCATCCCTCACCCTAAATCAAGATTTCCAGCCCCAAAAGACGTCACCCAGAGCCCTCAATGTGCCCGTGACACCCTCCCTTCCCTATCCTTTCCCAGCCACATCTCCTTCCAGTCACGCCAGCAGACGAATTTTTTTTTTCTGCTGCGTTAGAGCTTTTTTTTTTTTTTCACTGAAAAACACGCTAGAGAGGCAAAATTATAAAAAAATCAGCGCTGAACTTGGAGGGATTGCGGGAAGCCGGACACGCAGCACCGCCTCCATCCACCGATGGACGCGGGGAGGGAGCGGACACTGCCGGAGCTGCGAGCGGCACAGCCCAGGCTGGGAATGGGAAAGGAGCAGGAAAGGGATGCCCGGAGCGGGGATGAAACCGGCCGAGAGCTGCGAGGAGAGCGGGGAAAGCTCCGGGAAGGGATGGAAGTGAGAAGGGAAAGGATGGGATGGGAGAGAAGGAAGGGAAGGGATGGAGCAGGAGAGAAGGGAAGGGAGGGAAGATATGGAAAAGGCATGGAAAAGGAGGGGAAAGGGAAGGTATGGAAAAGAGGGAAGGCATGGAAAAGGCAAGGGAAGATATGGAAAAGAGGGAGGGCATGGAAAAGGAGGGGAAAGGGAAGGCAAGGGGCGCACAGGTCCAGGGCATCCCGGCTGGCACTCACTCACCGACCCCGTACTTCTCGCGCTTGGTGGGGATCCAGCGGGCCATGCCGGCGGCTTCGGGGGGCCCGGGGGATCAGGGGGGGCTCGGGGGGTTCGCTCAGCGCCGCCCCTCGCCCGCCGCAGCCCCGCGCTGGAGCCGCGGGCCGGGCGCCCCGGGCTGCTCAGCCATGCTCCGCTCCCGGCTCCGCTCCCGGCTCCGCTCCCGGCTCCGCTCCCGGCTCCGCTCCCGGCTCCGCTCCCGGCTCCGCTCCCGGCTCCCAGACTCGATCCCAAACCCGATCGCAAACTCGCTCCAGGAACTCTCCGCACACGCCCAACTTTGCAGCCTCCCCCGGCGCGCCGAGCGCAGGAGCGGGAGGGGAGACTCGGGGGGAGGGGAGGAGGAGGAGGAGGAGGAAGAGAAGGAGGCGGCTCTCCCCGCCCCGCCGGCATCACCTGCCCCGCACGGCCCCGCCCCGGCACCGGGACACGGCCGGAACGGCGAGCGGCAGCGGGGGAGGCGCTCGGGACGGAGCCGCTCTTGGTTTCGTTATTGCTGCCTGGAAGGTTTGCGGTGTGAGCGCTCAGAAATGGCCCCGCTGTCACCGCAAATGTGGGGTCCCACCGAGTCAGTCACGGGGTGGAGATCAGGGAAAGGCTGGAGATCGGGAAAGGTTGGATATCAGGGAAGGTTGGATATCAGGAAAGGTTGGAATTTGGGAAAGGTTGGATATCAGGAAAGGTTGGATTTTGGGAAAGGTTCCTCCCCCAGAGGGTGCTGGGCACTGCCCAGGGTCGCCAGGGAATGGTCCCGGCCCCGAGGCTGCCAGAGCTCCAGGAGTGTTTGGACAGCGCTGCCAGGGATGCCCAGGCTGGGATTTTGGGGTGTCTGTGCAGGATCAGGAGCTGGATCGATGATCCTGGTGAGTCCCTTCCAACTCAGGATATTCTGGGATTCTGCAGAATCACGGAATGATTTGGGTTGGAAGGGACCTTAACGCCCGTCTCATCCCAAGCCCTTCCACCAGCCCAGGCTGCTCCGAGGCTGTTAAAAGTAACTCATTAATAGCTAAGAAAACAAAGAGGTTGCTCTAAAAGCACTCCAGGCATCTGGGAAATGGTCACGGGAGACTCGATGTTCCAGAGATTGACTCGGCACTCGGTGACGCAAAGCTGCACTCCAGGGTTGGAAGCTGCCACTCCAGAGGGGGTTTGAGGTAAAGGACCTGGAGCTGGGGCCACGGGGAGCAGCTGAGCACGAACCGGGTCCTGCAGGGCCAGAACCGGCCTGGCTGGGTCCTTGCAGGGCTGTGCTGGCAAAGGGCCCGGGATGGGGATGCTCAGTAACACCTAAAGAGGTGTTAAACGACGCTGTTCAGCCAGCCTTAGGGCCAAACAGAGCGGATCCAGGTTCTCCCCGTTTCTCCAGGGCTGGAGCGGCTGGATCTGGTCCTCATTAGTGCCCGTGGAGCCATGGAATGGTGGGGCTGGAGGCAACTTCAGTCTCATCTCCTTCCAGCCCCTGCCATGGACAGGACACCTCTGGCTCTCATGGAAGAGAACAACGATCATTCAGAATATTTTACCACCTGACCACTTCTTTAATTGCACTGAAGTGTGAAGATCTGGAGGGATCATCACATTTTTGATCATTTTACGTTTCAGAGTTGTTGCTCAGCTCTTGGGCAGATCCCTTTGGGTCTCTCTGATCCCAGCCTGGGCGCTCAGGAAGAGTTTTCCATTCTCCCTCCTCTCCCACCTGTGTTTCCAGTAAGTTCAGTTTTCCATCCCCTTCCCTGGCGCCCGTAAGAAGGGGCAGAGCAGCATAAATAAGAATTAATTATGAGTAATTCACTCTAAAAATAAACCCAGATAAAAGCAGAAAGCTGCGCACAGGACACTCGGTGTCACCCGGCCACAATCCCGCTGCACAATGGTTTTTGTAGCAGCGGTGCTGATCTGTCACCCCCCGAGGACAGAGCTGCGTTTGTCACACGCCGAGCAGGGCGTTACTCACCCGGGATGTGCAGGGGTGTCACACCCAGTTCCAGCAGGCGGCCAAACCCTTCCCTGAAATGAGCTTTGGATCCTGTCCCGAGGGCTGCTCGTGGGGAGATGCTCCCGGAGCTGCTCCCTGAGTGCCCCTGCAAAACTCCGGCAGCACCCGAGGGCTCGGCACAGAGGGACGGAGGGAAAAGGAGACGAGATTTGCAGGCTGGAGCTGCTTAACTGATTTGTTATTTTAAAAAAGCACTAACTGAGAGCAGCCAGCCACGCTCAGATGTTGTTCTGGCACGTGGAATCGTTGTTCTCGTGCAGAAGCAGCTCCAGCTCCTCCGGTTGAAGATTGAGGGGTGGTACCACTAAACACAATCCTTGTGCTTCCCCGGAGCTGGGGGCTCACAGGGAGCAATCCCAGTGGGATGGGGGCATCCCCAGCTGTGTGGAGAGAGAATATTTATATGTTTGGCAGATCCTGAAAGATTCACCCAGGCTTTCTTTAATGGCAAGTTGAAGTCACAAAGGGCTTTGAGGCCTTCACGTGAAGAGCAAAGTCACTGGGACGTCCAGACAATTAACCCTGATTTTCTAGGTCTGATTTTGGACCACCTGCATCCCAAAATAGTCCCTGCTACGACTGGGGTGGGGCTTTTCTGTGGCCTTTTTGCAGCGTGTGGCAACCAGAGAAGCAGAGGAGAGCGGGGTTTCTGGATCACTCCGCATCCCTTTCCACCTTGGGAATGCTCCACCCACCCCTGCAGGGCTGCTGGAGCAGCACACGAAGGGTTAAATCTCGTAAAAGTTTCAGGGAATTACATTTTGAATGAAGTTTTGAATTAAATATTCCTTGCTGAAAGTGAAGGTGCCCAAAATCAGTTAAAAACTGCTTTTCCTCCGCAGGGCAAAACCAGCTGTTCCTTTCCTGGGAAACGCCGTTTTATTTTTTAATTTCTTTTATTTTACTTGGCCTGGGCATTGATTTCTGCAGCAGAACCCCCCCAAAAAAAGAGAATCACCTCCATGAGAGGTGTAAGGGACAGGAGGGGAAGCAGGGAACGTGCTGAGCTCTGGGGCCAGATCAGCAAAGAAGAAAAGTTTTCACGGACACACCGAGTTTTATTCAATCCCTCCTGAATTCTGGCTGCCAAATCCGTGCTCAGGAGTGGAACTGACAGCCCAGAGCCTGATTTTACTGTGAGATCCCTGATTTTTAGATAAGCTGCCTGAGCTGTGCCAGTGTTTTTCCAGCCCAGGTGAAACGAATTCTTGGCAGCAAATGAAAACCAAGAGCAAAGCACGAAAGGCAGGCAAGTAGCAACTGGAGTGGCTGGTTTTACCCAAGTGGGGGAACTTGGGGAATGTTCCATCAAATATCAGGACTTGAAATGTCAGGAAGAGAGTCCTCACTGAAAGAGGGGCTATTACAGTCTTTTCTTTTGTTTTTTATCACCAAATCCCTGTTTTCCTTCTCTATTTCCCTGTTGCTTCACATTGATGGGGAGCCCGTTCTTCTCTGCCCCGAGCAGGAGCAGGATAAAGAATTAAATTCTAATCGAATTTACAGCAGAAATTAACTCCCAGCCACATCAAAGCCCTGATTCTGAGGTCGTGGGACACATCAGAGCTGGGGAGAATTTGGAGGACTGAGGTTCACCCATGTTTTTAGTGCTCTAAAAATGTCATTTTTACTTCTGGGTCCTTTATAGCTGAAAGAGCAGCGTCTTTGCAAAAATAAAACCTTTCCCTGAATTTCTGAATGTCCCTAAGTTTCTAAATGTGAAGCTAAAGTTGCTAAAAAGAAGCCCCGTGTCTTGCTGACTTTTCTGAAATCCTCTTTATTGTTTTTTTCTGTGGCTCAGCTGAAGTTTAAGAAATGGAATTCTGGTGCCCTCCTGTGTCCAAATCCAAACTACAGCGGTTGAAGTGCCACTAAAACGATGAGGAAAGAAAGGGAAAAAAAGGGGTTTTTTGCTGGGACAGCGCTTTAGAACTCTCCCAGTCACCAGGATCCCCTCGAGCCACGTACAACCAGCAAAGAGGGCCCTGGAATAAACCAGTTTCTGTTTCAGCAAGAGAAAGGACGTGGAAAGTGGAGGGAAAAAAAATGACATAATGGAGCCAACTAAAAAACTCGCACAACAAAAGCCATCTGCTCATTAATTCAATTAGTCAGTCCCTCTAGAAGATGAATGATCAGCTCTGATAAGAATTGAACCCTTAATTTTCAATCCCCAGCAGGAACCGTAGAGGAGAAGCAGCAGAGTAGGGCAGATCAGCAATTAAAGATGCAAATACCCCACAGAAAGGAGAAAACAGTGGGTTTTTCCTTCTGCCTGAACATGTTTCATCGTGGAACAATGTTTGAGGTGTTATCTGACAATCTCATTGCTCTGAGTATTCCACTGCACGTTTTGTTGCCTGATAATGTGGATTTTGTCCCTTGGTTTGCGTTGCCCTCTTGGCAGCTCGTTCTGCTCTTCTGTTTCATGTGACAGGGATATTTCTAAACGTTTTTTTTTCATTAAAAACACTCTTTACCTGCCACCAGCTCCCCTGGTGAAAAAGAGCAGAGATTCATTAATTAAACTGAATTTACAGGCACCACAAACCCAGCTCTGACGGAGCCAAGGTGTGACAAACTTGTTCCCATCTGCAGCTGGAGAGGGGAGGGAAAAAATTGTTGTTTCTTCCAGTAAAGAAATTATTTCTTTCCATCCCTGCAGGAAGGTGGAAAGCACTGAGATGGATTTGCAGGAGACAGAAACCTCGCAGCTGCTGTGGGTTATGGAGTCCTCTGCCTGGAATAGCTGGAAATAGGATTTGTGCTCCTGGAAAAGTTGCTGCTTTTGTGTAAAATGACCAAAAATTGCAGGATGTGGAGAGGAGATTTCCTGGTGATCTGTGAAGGTCTTAAGGTGCTTAATTCCTTGTAGGAATTCAAAAGTGCCTCAGATTCCTGCTGAAATGAATCCAGGAATAGGGAGTTTCCCAGGAATCGCTCAGGTTTGGGTTTGTCAGTGAGGGTCAGAGTCAATAACGAGCTGGCTTTGCACCTCCCCAGCACAGGATCATCAAATCATTGAGCTTGGGAAAGGCCCCTGAGGTTGGAAAAGACCCCCAAGGTTGGAAAAACATCCATGGTTGGAAAAGGCCTCCAAGGTTGGGAGAGGTCTCCAAGGTTCGGAAAGACGTCCAAGATTGGGAAAGACCTCCGAGGTTGGAAAAGACCCCAAAGTTTGGAAAAGATCCCCAAGGTTGGAAAAGACCCCCAGGGTTGGAAAAACATCCATGGTAGGAAAAGATCTCCAAGGTTGGAAAAACATCCATGGTAGCAAAAGGCCTGCAAGGTTGGAAAAGGCCTCCAAGATTGGAAAAACCTCCAATGTTGGAAAAGACCTTCAAGGTTGGAAAAATCTCCAAGGCTGGATAAGATCTCCAAGGCTGGATAAGATCTCCAAGATTGAAAAAGATCTCCAAGGTTGGAAAAGGCCCCCAAGGTTGGAAAAGATCCCCAAGGTTGGAAAAACATCCATGGTTGTAAAAGACCTCCAAGGTCGGAAAAGGCCTGCAAAGTTGGAAAAGATCTCCAAGGCTGGAAAAGATCTCCAAGGTTGGGAAAGGAGTCTGAGGTTGGAAAAACCTCCAAGGTTGGAAAAGACCCCGAGGGTTGGAAAAGATCTCCAAGGTTGGAAAAGGTCTCTGAGGTTGGAAAAGATCTCTGAGGATGGAAAAGACCCCCGAAGTTGGAAAAACATCCATGGTTGGAAAAGGCCCCCAAGGTTGGAAAGGGCCCCAAGGTTGGAAAGGGCCCCAAGGTTGGAAAAGACCCTCAAGGTTGGAAAATATCTCCAAGGTTGGAAAAGACCCTCAAGGTTGGAAAGGGCCCCCAGGGTTGGAAGAGACCTCCAAGGTTGGGAAAGGCCTCCAAGGTTGGGAAAGACCTCCAGGGTTGGAAAAGACCCCCAAGGTCATCCAGCCCAAGCTCAGCCAGTCCCACCGTGTCCAGCACAGCACATCCCCAAATCCCACCCTTCCTCTGGACCCTTCCAGAGCTGCTGGTTCCACCACTGGGTCCTCACAGCTCCCCCGGCTGGGTTCAGCAACGTCCAAAACCTCCCGGTTTTGGTGACTTCAGGATCGAAATTCCAACTCTAGACAAGCACAGACTTCTTGGAGAGGTCCAGAGGGTTTTTATTCCCTTTATAAGCAGGACCTGGCGTGGAATTCTGCCACAGAATTCCCTGGATCCCCAGTCACCCCTAGTGGGGCAGGGCTGTTGATTCAGGACAATTTTGCCCCTGTTAAATCGGGGTAAATCGGAGCTGAGCACAGCAGTGATTTGTCAGACAGGTTTATGTCTTTTCCTCCAGAGGAATATTCCCTGAAATGTCATCTTGGCCGTTTTGTGATTCCATGCAAACATTTTCAGAGCCACCTGACTCCTGAAACCTGGCTGCTCTCAATTGATCCTGAAACCTGGCTGCTCTCAATTGATCCTGAAACCTGCCTGCTCTCAATTGATCAGGAATGGGGACTGCAGCAGCCCTGGGGCAGCTGGGGAAGTTTCTTGCCCTGCAGTCAGAGGAGCTTCTGAGGAGCCTCGGTTGGCGTTTCCATTTTAATCTCTTTGTATTTGATGGCTGAGTTTATTAAAATTTCAAAGCTCAGCTTCCCTGCCCCTCCTCCGTCCGCTTTTTTCCAGGAAAGACAGAACCTTTGCCCAGATGGTGAATTCCCTTTGTTCAGGCACGAGCTCTGCCGTGCAAATCAAAGCATCAATCACACAAATCAGCTTTAGCTCCAGGAGCAGAGCTCGGGGCGGTGTTTGCAGGGACGTTCAGAGCGCGTCCTGCGCTGCCAATGCCAGAGATCCGTGCCTGAACTCCCTCACCTGCAGCAGCTCAGGGAGAGAACACCCCCAGCAAGTGCAGGAGGAAAGAGTGGAGTCCCTAATCCAATATCCCTGAAGGGAAACATGATGGGAAACGATCCCTCAGGTGGGGGAGCGTGCAGAGATCTCAGCTGGGAATTGAGAATTTTCCCCGTTTATTGCAGAGGAAGAACCTCCTGAGCAGCAGCAAACAGAGCCCTTGGGCCCCTGCTGGAAGCAGCCTTTGTTCCTGGGATCAGTGACTCATTCAGGGGGTGGAAATCGGCACAGCTCCCCTGAAAGGAGTTCCTCTGCCTTCTTCTCACACTTCCCACACCAAGCCTTGCTCTCAGCAGGGTCAGGGAGCTGATGCCTGAAGGATTTTTCAGCTTTTCTCCTGAATATTTCTTACACTGTTCCCCACATTCCCCAGGATCAGCATGCACACTTGGGATGCTTTAGGTGAGAATTCAGCCCGGTTCCGTGGTGTTTGGAGCTGGGAGACCAAACACCCCTGAAACCACGGAGAGTCAGAAGAGCAAACACTCTGTTTTCATGGCCCTCAAGGTCTCCTGGCAGGACAGATTCTGTAAACTGGAAGTGAGCCCAGCCCAGCCCCTTATTGGGCCCTCTCGTTAGATATGCTAATGAGTAGAGTCTTTAATTGTACCCTCGACTGGGGGGACGGGGCTTTTGTGACGCGTTCTACCTGGACGGCAGACGCCATGGAATGGGATCCTATTAAATCCCGAGGGAAACGACCCCAACCCTCTGACCCCAACCCTGTGACCCCAACCCTCTGACCCCAACCCTCTGACCCCAACCCTGTGACCGTGTGTGAGCCTTTATTTCCTAAGAGCAGGAAAAGGCGTCAGAGGGCTGTGACAGAATTCCACCTGGCTGATAGCAGCGTTTGGAGCCGTCATGCCGAGATCCTTGCCTGCAGCAGGATTGTTTTATCTTGCCCCACGAGCAGGGCAGCAGGAGGCTGCGCTGCAGTTCCCTCTGTCTGGGAGGCTGCTGAGAGTTTGATGGAAGCTTTTGCGGGTCAGTGGCCTTGGGTAAAAGCTCATCATCAAAACTCTTGGGCTGGAAGTTGTGATTATTTCTAGGAAATGAAAGAGCGAACAAGCTGGGCAGAAATGGACTTCAGCTTTTATTTCAAAATGTTTGGAGATACAGATCTCTGTCACATCTGGAATTTTTCCAGCTCCCCCTTGTTCCTTCCCCCCTGTACCCTCAGCCAGAGCCACAGGGGCACAACTGCCCCTAAACCCAGAATCCCAAACTCTGAATTCACATTCTCCTCTCTGTGCCAGTAATTCTGCTCCTCCCTCCCTCCCTTCCCAGATCCCGGGGAAGATTAAAAGGAGGAAGTGCTGGCAGGATTTTTGTTAATAACCCCTGGCTAATTGTGAAGTGCCTGTGGTGTCCATCCATCACAGCTGGGTCCTGGATATTGATTATTTTATATTTAATGCAGCTCTTACATCTTTAATGCCCTGTTCCCGAAAGTGTCCTCAGCAGGGGGGTGGTGTGGTCACATTTAATCAACGTTTCCGAGGCTGGAAATGAGCTCCCAGTAATTCTTGGGACAAGAATAGTGTCTTCAGCAGATGGCAATCAATGAGTCCCTTTTTTAAAAGCAAGTAATATTTTATTTTATTTTATTTTATTTTATTTTATTTTATTTTATTTTATATTTATTTATTTTATTTTATTTTGTTTTATATTTATGTTATTTTATTTTATCTTATTTTTTATTATTTTATTTATTTAAGTTTAATTTTTTAGTATTTTTTATGCCTATTTATTTTATTATTTTATTTATTGTATTTATTTATTTTTATTTATTATTTATTGTATTTATTTATTTATTTTATTTTATTTATTTATTTATTTAGTTATTAATTATTATTTTATTTTTATTTATTATTTATTAATTTATTTATCTATTTTATTTCCTATTTATTTAGTGTTTTTTACTTATTTATTTATTTTAAAAATTTATTTTATTTTATTTTTATTTCTTTTATTTATTTTTTATTTTATTTTATTTTATTTTATTTTATTTTATTTTATTCTCTCCTGCCCTCCTGCGAGGTTTATGTGAAAAGTTTTGCTACAAAACGAAGCCTCCGATTTTGGCACTCAGGAGAGCAGGGAGCCAAAATCCCACATTGAAACTGGAAGTGTTTGGGATCATGGAATGGGGTGGGTTGGAAGGGACCTTAAAAATCACCCAGTGCCACCCCTGCCATGCACCCCAAATCCCTGTCCAGCCCCTCATGGCACTAAAGTGCTTTTCCCAAGGAATTCAGATGCGTTTTATACCAAAAGTTGATTGCTCAGCCTTGGTTTAGGGGTTGTTTCTTTAAAAAAAAGCCACCAACTTTTGGGTTGGGATGGGATTTTGAGATTCCAGTGGGCAGGGAGCAGCAGCAGGGAAGGACCTGAGCGTTCTCCCAGGATCTGCTGCTTCCTCCTCTCTGCTGTCACGTTTGATCCTTGCCTCAGCAACGAATCAATGCTGCCAAAAGGAAAAATAAAACCCAGATCTCGGAGCTGATGAGCTCAAGTGATTTCTAGACCTAATCACAGGCAATAAAGGACCCAAAAAACCACACAGAAACCAGATTTTGTGGCTCAGACTGATCTCCACTTAGGACAGGACTACAGACCTCAGATGGGCTTGATTTTGCTGCAAATAACGAGTGGTTCTGTGCAATTCTTCAGAAACATTAATTTACAACTTAAGGGCAGCATCTTGTTTGCATCCTCTCTAAACACAAATTCTGTTTGCTCTCAGGGTTTGATTTATTTGCAGAGGAAGCTCAGAGAGCTTTATGAGGAATGCTCTGAAAAAAAAAAAAGCAGAAACACATTTTAGAAGTTAAAAAAATATTAAGTCCGTCTGCTTTTTATGACTCAGCTGCATTTCCATGGCAATAAACGAGCACATCAATGATACATCCAGAGCCCCAAGAATTTCTCCGTTCACCCAATGCTGGCTCTTTTTTATGAGTTTTATCTTTCTAATTTTTTTTTTTTATTTAACTTTATTTCCCTTTTGTCCCATTGAGGAAGAGGAGAGGGACACAAACCCAACACAGAGGACCAAAATTGAGAAACAAAAGCAGCACGATAATTTCTTTTCCAGGATGCTGCTGCTTGCGGCGCTGCTGAGAAGAGACTTTTGAGAGCTCTCGGTGGCCTCCATAAATCCGTTCTCACTGCCTTGGAAGAGGCTTTAATTTTTAAAGGAAATTGATTGTAAAGGCGCGCTCAGGTTGGATTCTCCGGCGGTTGGATTCTCCTGGGAGCTCCTCCATTCCAGAAATCCAAGTTTGGGTGGTATTGGGTGATACTGGGTGATACTGGGTGATACTGAGTGATGCTGGGTGATACTGGGTGATGTTGGGTGATACTGGGTGATACTGGGTGATACTGGGTGATACTGAGTGATGCTGGGTGATACTGGGTGATGTTGGGTGATACTGGGTGATATTGGATGATATTGGGTGATACTGGGTGAAGTTGGGTGATGTTGGGTGATACTGGGTGACACTGGGTGATACTGGGTGATGCTGGGTGATACGGGGGGATGTTGGGTGATACTGCATGATTCTGGGTGATACTGGGTGATACTGGGTGACACTGGGTGATACTGGGTGATGTTGGGTGATACTGGGTGATGTTGGGTGATGCTGGGTGATACTGGTGATTGTTGGTGATGTTGGGTGATACTGGTGATACTGGTGATATCGGGTGATGCTGGGTGAATAACTGGGTGATACTGGTGAGTGTTGGCGTGATATGGTGATGTTGGGTGATATTGGGTGATATTGGTTTACTGGGGATGTTGGTGATGTTTGGGTGAATTGGTGATTACTGGGTGATATTGGGTGATACTGGTGATGTTGGGTGTACTGGTGATATTGGGTGATACTGGGTGATACTGGGTGATATTGGGTGATGTTGGGTGATGCTGGGTGATGTTGGGTGATACTGGGTGATACTGGGTGATACCGGGTGATACTGGGTGATATTGGGTGATGTTGGGTGATATTGGGTGATACTGGGTGATACTGGGTGATACTGGGTGATGTTGGGTGATACTGGGTGATTTAGGGTGGAATACTGGGTGGAAACTGGGTGATATTGGTGATGTTTTGGGTGATTGCTGGGTGATGTGGGTGATACTTGGTTGATACTGGTGATACGGTGATACTGGTGATAGTTGGGTGATGTTGGAGATATTCGGTGATACTGGGTGATACTGGGTGATACTGGGTGATGTTGGTGATACTGGTGATACTGGGTGATACCTGGTGATATTGGGTGATACTGGGTGATGTTGGGTGATACTGGGTGATATTGGGTGATACTGGGTGATACTGGGTGATACTGGGTGATATTGGGTGATACTGGGTGATACTGGGTGATGTTGGGTGATACTGGATGATGTTGGATGATATTGGGTGATGTTGGGTGATACTGGGTGATACTGGGTGATATTGGGTGATACTGGGTGTTATTGGGTGATACTGGGTGTTATTGGGTGATACTGGATGATGTTGGGTGATACTGGATGATGTTGGATGATATTGGGTGATACTGGGTGATATTGGGTGATACTGGGTGATGTTGGATGGTACTGGGTGATATTGGGTGATACTGGGTGATACTGGATGATGTTGGGTGATACTGGGTGATGTTGGGTGATACTGGGTGATACTGGGAGATACTGGGTGTTACTGGGTGATGTTGGGTGATATTGAATGATATTGGGTTATACTGGGGGGTACTGGGTGATACTGCATGATTCTGGGTGATACTGGGTGATGTTGGATGATACTGGGTGATACCGGGTGATACTGGGTGATGTTGGGTGATACTGGGTGATACTGGGTGATACTGGGTGATGCTGGTGTTCCCTGCTTGCAGAACTTTTACAGCTGCACCAGGCAGGAAAAAAATCCTTGCTTTGGGGCCAGGGAGAGCAGAGCTGAGGGCAGTGGGGATCCCAAAGCCCCAGGAGAGAGAATTGATGATCAAACTGAAGAAAGGGTTCACTAAATACCGAAATCAAAGGATGTAGGGAGCAGAAGAGAATTAGGAATCACAGAGTCAGGGAATGGTTTGGGATGGGAGAGACCTTAAATCCCATCCAGAGCCACCCCTGCCATGGGCAGGGACACCTCCCACTGTCCCAGGGGGCTCCAGCCTGGCCTTGGGCACTGCCAGGGATCCAGGAGCAGCCACAGCTCCTCTGGGAATTCCATCCCAGCCCCTCCCCACCCTCACAGGGAGGAATTTCTCCCTAACATCCCACCTAAACCTCCCCTCCTTCAGCTTTGGGGCATTCCCCCTTATCCTACAGCTGCTTTTAGGAGCTCCGAGGGCAGGATATTCTCCACACCAAGAGACTCAAACCGCTTTATTTATCTGAGGAATTCCTGCAGCCGCGGAGCCGGGAGGAGCCGCTATTGCCGGTGCCGAACGCCAGATGCCACCACGGGATCGGCGTGGGAAGGACAGCCCCGGTCCAGCGGGGAGGAGCCCAACCTGTGGCAGAGGATGCTCCGCACCCCAGGAACGGGGATGGCAGAGCCCCGGCCCGGTCTGGGATGTAGGGATGGTTCCCAAACTCGGGGGAACGGCCCCGAGCGGGGATGGCAGAGCCCCAGCCCGGTCTGGGATGCTGGGATTGTTCCCAAACTCGGGGGAACGGCCCCGAGCGGGGATGGCAGAGCCCCAGCCCGGTCTGGGATGCTGGGATGGTTCCCAGCCTGTGGCAGAGGATGCTCCGCACCCGGGGAACGGGAATGGCAGAGCCCCAGCCCGGTCTGGGATGCTGGGCTGGTTCCCAACCTGTGGCAGAGGATGCTCCGAACCCCGGGAACAGTCCCGAGCAGGGATTGCAGAGCCCCGGCCCGGTCTGGGATGCTGGGGAGCCATGAGCTGGTTCCCAGCCTGTGGCAGAGGATGCTCCGAACCCCTGGAGCAGCCCCGAGTGGGGATGGCAGAGCCCCAGCCCTGTCTGGGTTACAGGGATGGTTCCCAGCCTGTGGCAGAGGATGCTCCGAACCCCGGGAACGGCCCCGAGCGGGAATGGCAGAGCCCCGGCCCTGTCTGGGATGCTGGGATGGTTCCCAAACTGTGGCAGAGGATGCTCTGCACCCCTGGAACAGCCCCGAGCGGGAATGGCAGAGCCCCGGCCCGGTCTGGGATGCTGGGCTGGTTCCCTGCCGGCAGCACCGCGGGAGGGATGGGAAGAGCTCCATAAATCCCCGGGACAGGAGCGCTTCGCCGGCAGCGAGCGGCTTCGGGTCCTGCAGGGATTTCTGGAGTCTCCGCTCTCCTCAGAGGTTTCTGCAGCAAACAGCGAGATCGAGCAGAGCTTTAATGTTCTCCTGCAGGAAAATCCACCCCCTGCAGCACCGGGACACGAGGCGGGACGGAAATCACCCCGTCCTCCCGTGCGGGGACAGAAAGCGCATCTGCAGGGACCTGCTCTGTCACGGTCCTTCGGAGCTGAGGACATCGAGTGCAGCCCCCTCACCCTCACTTCTCCGAGCCTTCAGGGGCTGGCTGAAGTTTTAGGAGTGACAAAGCGCTGGGTTTTTAACCCCCCAAACCTCCCAGCTCTGTGACAAATCCCCACTGCAGGCTCCCCTCCGGACCCAGCCCCACCTCGCTTTGAGGATGTCGTACACGAATATTTATTGATTTTTTTTTTTAGTAAAATCACCCAAATCGCTTGTTCTGAGTCACTGTGGGAGCCCAGGAGCGCAGGAGGCGCTGGGAGGGGGCAGTGCCAGCTGAGTCACTGGTCACTCCCTGCACAGGTCCTGCGGAACTGGGAATCACTGGGAATCACTGGGAAGCACTGGGAAGCACTGGGAAGCACTGAGACTCACTGGGAAGCACTGGGAATCACTGGAAAGCACTGGGAATCACTGGAAAGCACTGGGAATCACTGAGAATCCCTGGGAAGCTCTGGGAATCACTGGAAAGCACTGGGGAGCACTGAGAATCGCTGGGAAGCATTGGGAAGCACTGGGAAGCTCTGGAAAGCTCTGGGAAGCACTGGGAAGCATTGGGAATCACTGGGAAGCACTGGGAAGCATTGGGAAGCACTGGGAAGCTCTGGGAAGCACTGGGAAGCACTGGGAAGCTCTGGGAATCACTGAGAATCACTGGGAAGCTCTGGGAAGCACTGGGGAGCACTGAGAATCGCTGGGAAGCACTGGGAAGCATTGGGAATCACTGGGAAGCACTGGGAAGCTCTGGGAATCACCAGCTACTGGGAAGCACTGTGCCTCCTGGGAAGCTCTGGAAGCACTCTGAAGCACTGAAGCACTGGGAAGCTCTGGGCACTGGGAAGCTCAAAGCATTGGGAAGCACTGGGAAGCCTGGGCCTCTGGGAAGCACTGGAAGCACTGGGAAGCACAGAAGCTAATTGGGAAGCACTGGGAAGCCGGAAGCATTGGGAAGCACTGGGAAGCTCTGGGAAGCTCTGGGAAGCACTGGGAAGCACTGGGAATCACTGGGAAGCACTGGGAAGCTCTGGGAAGCACTGGGAAGCACTGGGAAGCTCTGGGAAGCACTGGGAAGCTCTGGGAAGCACTGGGAAGCTCTGGGAATCACTGGGAATCCCTGGGAAGCATTGGAATGCATTGGGAAGCACTGGGAAGCTCTGGGAATCCCTGGGAAGCACTGGGAAGCACTGGGAAGCACTGGGAAGCATTGGGAAGCACTGGGAAGCTCTGGGAAGCATTGGGAAGCATTGGGAAGCACTGGGAAGCACTGGGAAGCTCTGGGAAGCACTGGGAAGCTCTGCCTTGCACAGAACAGCGAGAAGAGCGGCTCTGCCACTCTGCCACGCACGGGAGCTGTCACTGCGTGACAAGCAGGGACAAGAGGTGTCACTGTGTGACAAGCAGGGACAGGAGATGTCATTACGTGACAAACAGGGACTCTCTCCTGTCGGGAAGCAGCTCCTGCTGCTCCCAGCCCACCACCAGCACTAATCAATCCCTGTCCCCACCTCTCTGCTCCCAGGGATTGTGAGGCGCAGCCTGTGCCTGCAGGAGCTGGATGTGGCTCTCTCCAAGGAGAATTCCTGACAAAGCTGCGTTCCTGAGGCTCGGCAGTGCTGGGCTGACGTCAGCTCGCTGTTGCCAGGCGTCCGGAGCTGGACCTGCAGCGAGCAATCAACTGAGCAAGCAAAAGGAAATAGGATTTACCTGCTGGCAACTCGTAACTCGCTGTAGAGGGTGAGGAAAAGCTCCTTTGGGTCCTCCTGTTTGTTGGGATTTTCATTATTGGGGTCGGTGTGGATGTGGAAGAGGAGCAGCTCGTCAATACCTGCCCCAGTGATTCAGCCCAAATAAGAATTATCTCTAATTCCACCGGAGCTGCAGAGAAAGGCAGGAAGGCTGGGTTATGTTGTTGCTTTCCTAATCAAAGGCTGATCAGTGGAAGACGAAGTGCCTGGCCCAGCAGCAGCTCTCAGGGTGGAGGATTGGAGGATTGTGCCCTGTGAGATTCCAGATCCAGGCTCATTCTTCAGTAAAACCTGTGAGGTGACAGAAGGAGAGAGGTCAGAGCCTCCAGCCTGGAATATTAACTCAGGCTCCAGACAGGAATTAGAGACTCACTGCTTAAGAAATGGGGGAAACTGCACAGAAAGGACAGAGAGGAGAAAATAAACACATTTCTTCCATCAGTCCCTAATTACTGATCCAAAGTGTGCTCTGGGAAGCCAAGTGAGTGGAGGAGCTGAGTTGCTGTAAATCAGCCCCACTCTCTGCTTGCTCTGACACCTCTCCCACCTCTGGATGCTCACAGAATGTCACAGAATCACAGAATCACTGAATTACAGAATCCCAGTGTCCCAGAATCACTGAATCACAGAACCACAGAATCACTGAATCACAGAATCACAGAATCACAGAATTTCACAGAATCACTGAATCACTGAATTACAGAATCATTGAATCCCAGAATCACTGAATCACGGAATCACAGAATCACAGAACCACAGAATTTCACAGAATCACAGAACCACAGAATTTCACAGAACCACAGAATTTCACAGAATCACAGAATCACAGAATTTCACAGAATCACAGAATTTCACAGAATCACAGAATTTCACAGAATCACTGGGTTGGAAGAGACCTCCAAGATCATCAAGTCCAACCCATGCCCCCAACACCACCTCAGCCAAACTCTGGCTCTGAGTGCCACATCCAATCTTTGTTCAAACCCATCCAGGGATGGTGACTCCAGCACCTCCCCGGGCAGACAATTCCAGTATTTAACCACTCTTTCCTAACATCCACTTTCCTAATCACTTTTTCCTAACATTCAACCTAAATTTCCCCTGGCTCAGCTCAAGGCTGTGTCCTCTCATTCTGTGTCACCTGGAGAAAGAGACCAAGCCCCACCTGACCCCAGGCACCCTTCAGGGAGCTGCAGAGAGTGACGAGGTCACCTCTGAGTCTCCTTTTCTCCAGGCTGAACACCCCCAGCTCCCTCAGCCGTTCCTCACAGGGTTTGAGTTCCAAGCCCCTCACCAGCCTCCTCTGGATGCTCCTCACAAGACACAAATCCATCAGCTCTGACTCAGTTCAGGGCTGTGATTCAGCTCCCAGTGAGCTCTGGCTGGGGCTGGAGCACATCAATGGATGGGTCCAGGACAGGCAGAGGCAGAGGCAGAGGCAGAGGCAGAGGCAGAGCAGAGCAGAGTGGAGCTGTCATTTGATGATGAACACACGGAACATGGAAAGGTTTTGTTCAGCACTGCAGGAGCAGACGGAGCTCCTGGGGAGGTCCATGATTCACTCTGCCAAGAATGAGGAGCTCTGTCCTTTCTTCTACAGCAAGAAAGAAAAATTCAGAGAGTCCCCTCTGTCCTGTGGCTGCTTCCAGGCTTCACTGGCCTGGGAACTGTCAGTGAAAATAGGGATTAGAAAATCCACTGTGGGGAAAAATCCCCCACTGAAGTCCCCATTCCAGCAGGGGTGTGCTGCAAACACTCAGAGCTGTCTGCTAATACAGGTTTAATTTCATATATGAGCATCCCTGTCTTATCAGCAGCGCTGCTGTGGTCAGATTACACCATCATTAGCCAGAATAAAATATTCCATGTTTTCTTCAACAGGAATCAGGGGATGAAAAAGACCCAACTGCTGGAGATGGTGCAATCCAGCAAAGCTCTGCTGCAGGGAAGGGAACAGCAGAAGTGTATATTTATTTTTATTTTTATTTTTATTTTTATTTTTATTTTTATTTTTATTTTTATTTTTATTTTTATTTTTATTTTTATTTTTATTTTTATTTTTATTTTTATTTTTATTTTTATTTAAATATATTTTTGGATTTTTTTACTTTTACTTATAGTTTTATTTATTTTTATTCATATTTATTTATTTTTATTTTTCTTTTTATTTTTTTTTTCTTTTTATTTTTATTTTTATTTTTTTTTATTTTTAATTTATTTTTATTTTTAATTTATTTTTATTCATATTTATTTGGGTATACTTATATTTATATTTATAATTTATATTTTAATTTATATATTTATATTTTTAGTTTTATTTTTCGCCTATTTATATTTATATTTATATTTATATTTATACTTACATTTATATTTATATCCATATTTCTATTTCTATTTCTATTTCTATTTCTACTTATACTTATACTTATATTTATCCTTATATTTATATTTATCCCCGGAGCTCTGAGCCCCAGGCGCCATTCCCTTCCCAGAGCAGAGCCGCAGGAGCGCAGGGCGAGCCTGGATCACCTTGAGCGGCAGAGAGCAGGAGCCGAGCAGCACCGGGAGCTCCGGCTGAGCTCCGGCCACCCGAGACCCGGGACTGAAAACCCAAAAATGTCACAGCTCGGGGCCAACATCAGCGCTGGCACCGCTGGATCTGGCATTGCACAAGATCAGAGCATCCCCAGGCTGCGTCACTGTCCCCCCCCATCGCTGCCACGATTTAAGGCTGTGCCTTCCCCCCTCCCCCATTTTCTCTTTCAATTGGGATTTCAGAGGCTGAAGGAATGATCTTTTACCAAAAAATTATCTTTTTCCAGCAAAACCCCGCCCGTGTTGGCTCTCAGGCCAGCCCTGCGTGTTTCTGCTGAGTGACCTGCCCAGGCTCTGCCTGGGGAGAAGGACGCGGTCAGACTGAAGCACTTTTTTGGCACCTTTTTGGGTCTAAACCGTGCTGCAGGATCCACGTCTGCTGTGTCAGCTCCTGAAATTGTTATTTCTGGCATCTCACTCACGACATTTAAGACGAGAACGTGCCTAAATCAGTTATTTACAGCTGAATTGCAATCAGGTTTAAGGCCCTGGAAAAGAACCCACGGTGTAAATCCCCACTCCAAGCCTTCCTCTGCTGCTTTGGGGTTATTTTAGCTCAGATCGCTGCGTTCCCGGGGAAGGATCGGCTGGCAGCGTGTGCCAGGCAGGCAGGGCTGGCTCCTGGCGGGGGAGTTGGCACTTGGTGGCACCAGAGCTCGTCCGAGGGAAGGGGAGCGCGGATGAATCAGCAGCATCTTCGCTGCTGATGCTCGCTGGGGTCCGGAACCGCCCGCTCTGTCCCAGCCCTCCCCGAGCTCCCAGCGCTGGCTCCGCAATTCCTCTGGAAATGTCAGCGCTGTCTGATCCCGAGTGAAACGTCCCCGCTTCCTGCAGCCCCCTCCGAGGTCTCCGCGGGGCTCCAGAAATGTGAATTTTCACGGGATCCGAGGGAAGGGAACAACTTCTGCCTGTCCCGGTGCCAAAAGTGCAGCGAGCACTTCAGGGGCGGGCAGGGATGGTGTTTGCCCTCCCCTGATTGCGGGGAGTGATCCCAAAATCAGCCCTCGCCAGGAGCAGGGAGCGTGGATCTGAATCCCACACATCCTGCAGAGCTCATGCACACCCAAAGTAGTGAGAAAGTGCTGTTAAGGCAGCAACTAAACTATAGTTTAATTGTGGTTAAGGATCGCTCTCGGATTTAGGTTTAAAAAAAAAAAGCATCTCCAGCTTCTCAGCAGGAAGATCGAGTCTCCAATGCGTTTTTGTGATCAAAAGCTCAGTTAGAAAAGATTTGGAGCAGCGAGATTTGGAGCAGTGAGTGCAGCTGGAGACCCTCCGAGGTCTCCGCAGGGCTCCAGGAATGTGAATTTTCACGGGATCCGAGGGAAGGGAAAAACTTCTGCCTCTCCCGGTGCCAAAAGTGCAGCGAGCACTTCAGGGGCGGGCAGGGATGGTGTTTGCCCTCCCCTGATTGCGGGGAGTGATCCCAAAATCAGCCCTCGCCAGGAGCAGGGAGCGTGGATCTGAATCCCACAATCCTGCAGAGCTCATGCACACCCAAGAGCTAAGACATGGATGTGTGAGAAAGTGCGAGCTGCTATTAAAGCAGCAACTAAATTATGGTTTAATTGTGGTTCAGGATCGCTCTCGGATTTAGGTTAAAAATAAAAAGCATCTCCAGCTTCTCAGCAGGAAGATCGAGTCTCAAATGCATTTTAGTGATCAAAAGCTCAATTAGAAAAGGGTGGGATTTGGAGCAGCGAGTGCAGCTGGTGACATTGGGATTGTTCTGAGAGCAGAAATGGTGTCTGAGCAGCGAGGAACTGCGAGGTGTGCTGGGGAAACGTCTCTAAAAATAACTGCAGACTCTGTCTGCCGAGTGTACAACAAACAAACTCGCCAGGATCTCAACGTGATGCTTCTGTCACAGATGGCTGCTTATACAGGAAGAGAATGAGCTCTCAGGAGACTGGGAAAGCTTTGGATCTCCAAATCATCCCATGGGAAGCTTTGGATCTCCAAACCATCCCATGGGAAGCTCTGGATCACCAAACCATCCCATGGGAAGCTTTGGGTCACAAAATCATCCCATTGAAATCTTTGGATCACGAAACCATCCCTTGGAAAGCTCTGGATCACAAAACCATTCCATGGAAAGCTTTGGATCACAAAATCATCCCATGGAAAGCTTTGGATCATTAAACCATTCCATGGAAAGCTTTGGATCACCAAACCATCCCATGGAAGGCTTTGGATCACCAAATGACCCCATGGGAAGCTTTGGGTCACCAAACCTCACAGCACCAGTGGCAGCCCATCCCAGTCCAGCCCAGGCAACCCAGCCTAGCCCAGCCCAGCCCAGCCCAGCCCAGCCCAGCCCGGTCCAGCCCAGCCCAACCCAGTCCAGTCCAGCCCAGCCCAGCCCAGCCCAGCCAGGCCCAGCCCAGCCCAGCCCGGTCCAGCCCAGCCCAGCCCAGCCCAGCTGCCACTGGAGTTCTGAGGGCAGAATGTACAATTTCTAAATAATTCCTCCCTTAATCCTCTAAGAGCTGCTTCTCGGGGTTTTTAGAACCCAGCGCCTTTCATGACCACGCATCAAACGAGTTTAAGGGCCTGTTAAAAATCCAGAGGAAACTCAGCCCAATAATCCCCTTGGAAGTGGCAAATCCAGCAGACTCTGCGGGAAATGTTTGATGAGCGTGTGAAGTTCTGAGAGGGCGAGATGCTGCGGGTGCTGAAATCCCTGCCTGGCCCCTTTTGGTGCCCTTTTTGCTCCCTGAAGCTCAGGATCAGGGGCAGTTTCCTGGGCTGGGTTTTGACAGGGCTGGGGGAAGTTTCCCACTTTTCACAGGCTGATGTTTCATCAATTCTCTGCCTGAGCGTGGCGCCGGCTGCGATTGTCATTAAGCAGAGAGGGTTAATGAGGCAGCAGAGCCCTCACTGCAGCAGAGACTGCAGCAAGAGCCCGGGCACACCCAGTTAAAGCTGCAGCACATCCATCCTGCTGCCCTTCAGCTTCGCTCCATCCCCTTGCTGCAATGCTGGCGTCAAACCCTGAGCTTAACTCTTTTCAGGGCAAACTGCCTCAAAAAAAAAACACCCAAAAAGGCAGAAAATCTGCAGGGTTTGAGGCAGAAACTCCAGACAGGAGCGATCTGTGTCCGCTGTAACTCCCCTTTCCTCCACACAAAGTTTTAATAGATATTTATGCATAAAGGATATTTTTGTTTGTTGGGTTTGAAATCCGAATTCCTGGATCCTCCCTGCAAAGCTCCTCCACAAGGCAGCAGTGACTCTGCAATTTTCCCGAGCCCAGCTGGTTTATCTGGTAAACTGAGGCGCAGGCTCTGTACTAATTCTCTCACAGGCTTTGATTCGGGTGAAAAATCAGCTATTTGTAAATCCAGCTCTGCTTCAGGAAAGAATTTTGGCCAGGTGATGAAGGCAAAGTGGAACTTTGCTGAGGTTAATCAGAGAAACATCTCCTAAAGGGACGTCTTTGACTTTTAATTTCACAACTGACCTGGATTTCTTTCCAGGATAAGAATCTGTGTCAGATCACCAAATAAACCCATCCATTCCACACAGATCTTTCCCTTGGATTGCTGCTCTCCCTTGGACAAAGCCCAGTGCCAGGATCTGAGGGGATCTGGGGTATTCTGCACTCCCCTCCCCTTGATCTGCCCCTGCTGTGCAAGGGAGCTGCCACGGACGATAAATTGGAGCATCCCCCGAGGTCAGAGCTGAGCTGAGCTTGGGCAGAGCCAGAGCAGCTTCATCCTCCCTCCCCCGTGAAGGGCAGCCCGGATCCGGGTGCTGAGGAAGCTCTGGGATTTATTGCAGCCTCTGCAGCGGGGCTGGGAGGATGCTCTGCAGAGCCAGGGCCCTGCCAGCCCCGCTCCCCCTGCCCGGGAGGGGAAAACCGGCACAAACGCAGGGCAGGGCGAGGGAGGAGTGAAACATCCCCGGTGAGAGGGGGAAGGAGCCGAACAAATGCCCTGGGGAGAGGCTGGAGTGGCTCTGAGCCCCGGTGCAGCAAACTGGGCTCTGCTGTGTTCACTGCAACCGATGGAGCTCCAAAAGGGAAATAAAAACCTGACAGGGGGGTTTGGTTGGGGTTTTTGGGTCTGGTGCAGCAAATTGGGCTCTGTTGTGTTCACTGCAACTGCCAGGAGTCCAGCAGAGAAATAAAAACCTTTCAGGGGCGTTTGATTGGGGTTTTTTTGGTCTGTGGATTTGGTGCAGCCAACTGTGCTCTGCTGTGTTCACTGCAACTGCCAGAGCTCCAGCAGGGAAATAAAAACCTGGCAGGGGGTTTTGATCAAGGTTTTTTGGGTCTGTGGGCCTGGTGCAGCAAACTGGGCTCTGCTGTGTTCACTACAACTGATGGAGCTCCAGCAGAGAAATAAAAACCTTTCAGGAGGAGTTTGGTTGAGTTTTTTTGGTCTGTGGATTTGGTGCAGCAAACTGGGCTCTGTTGTGTTCACAGCAATTGCTGGAGCTCCAGCACGGAAATAAAAACCTTTCGGGGGGGAGGGGTTATTGGGATTTTTGTGTCTGTGAGTCTGCTGCAGCAAACTGGGCTCTGTTCAGCTCACAGCAACTGCCAGAGCTCCAGCAGAGAAATAAAAACCTGATAGGGAGTTTTGATCAAGGTTTTTTGGGTCTGTGAGTCTGGTGCAGCAAACTGGGCCCTGTTGTGTTCACTGCAACTGATGGAGCTCCAGCAGGGAAATAAAAACCTGCCAGGGGGGTTTGGTTGGGTTTTTTGGGTCTGGTGCAGCAAACTGGGCTCTGTTCTGTTCACAGCAATTGCCAGAGCTCCAGCAGGGAAATAAAAACCTGACAGGGGGCGTTTGATTGGGGTTTTTTGGGTCTGTGGATTTGGTGCAGCCAACTGTGCTCTGCTGTGTTCACAGCAATTGCCAGAGCTCCAGCAGAGAATTAAAAACCTTTCAGGGGGGTTTGGTTGGGTTTTTTGGGTCTGGTGCAGCAAACTGGGCTCTTCTGTGCTCACTGCAACTGCCAGAGCTCCAGCAGAGAAATAAAAGCCTGGCAGGGGAGTTAGGCTGGGGTTTTTGGCTCTGTGGGTGAGCCTGGCTGGTTCTCCCAAAGGAATGTCCCAGTCAGGCCAGAGTGACCGTGGAAGCATTCCCAAATTCTTCCATTCTGTTCCACTCAGGTGAGAGCCCACCTGCAGAGCTTCCCACGCCCTGGGCCCAGGAGCTGCTGGGAAGAAGGACCTGGAAGGATCTGGAAGGATCTGGAAGGACAGGAAGGATGTGGAGACACCAGGGAAATTAGAGGGATGGAGCAGCTCTGCTGGCAGGAAAATCTGGGAGAGTTGGGATTGTCCAGCCTGGATCAGAGAAGCTTTGGGGTGAGCTCAGTGTGGCCTTGCAGGACCTGAAGGAGCCAACAACAAAAAAAAAACAAACCCAAAAATTTCCCAAAGAAACCTCGTGGCATGATGTCATTGAATTTAAAAATTAAAATTTAAAGTGGGATGAGGTCAGGATGCTGAGGTGGCTGGGACAGGGAGTGTGGAGCACACAGGACAAGGACGAAACAAGAGCGTGGCAGGACAAGAGTGAATTTGTACTGCACAAAATAATTAAATAAATTAATTAAGTAATTAATAATCTTTACTGGGAGCCGTTTGGAGAGGAATAAAGGCCATTTAAAGAAAAAAAAAAAGCAGGGAGAGGAGGAAAAGCAGGGAAAAACCCCGGTTGTTTGCAGCAGGACAGGGCGGTTTGGGGCAGGGCCAGCCGGGATACACGAGGTCACTTTGTTTGCTGTCATCTGTGTCGTGTCCTGCTGTCACTGGAGATCCCCAGACAGCTCAGGCGCTGCCACTGGCACTGTCCCTGTGCAGCTCTGCTGAGCCAGCCCGGGCAAAAAATGGTCCTGGCAAGGATAAAAAGGCAAAATCCACCCTGAACCTGTCCTTACCCAGCGCCCTTTTGGCTGAAACAGGAGGAAAAGAAGCAGGATTTGGAGCTTAAAATTTAAATTGTATAAGAGGGTTCTTGTATTGCAAGGAATTCCCGGCTATGAGGGGCTGGGATGGAATTCCCAGAGGAGCTGGGGCTGCCCCTGGATCCCTGGCAGTGCCCAAGGCCAGGCTGGAGCCCCCTGGGACAGTGGGAGGTGTCCCTGCCATGGCAGGGGTGACATTGCGGGATTTTTGGGTCCTTTCCCACCCCAACCATTCATGGATTCTGTGATCCCTCTGAGGGTGTTGGGATGGAATTCCCAGAGAAACTCTGGCAGCCCCTGGGATCCCTGGGAATGTCCAGGCTGGAGCCCCCTGGGACAGTGGGAGGTGTCCCTGCCATGGCAGGGGTGGCTCTGGATGGGATTTAAGGTCCCTTTGATCCCAAACCATTCCAGGATTCCATTTTCCCATCCCTTTGCAGGAGCTGCAGGGACAGCCCTGGACACTGGGAATTTGCTGGAGTGCCTGGACACAGGGAATGGCTTCCCACTGCCAGAGGGCTGGGATGGGTGGGATATTGGGAAGGAATTCCTGGCTGTGAGGGTGGGGAGGGGCTGGGATGGAATTCCCAGTGGGGCTGTGGCTGCCCCCGGATCCCTGGCAGTGCCCAAGGCCAGGTTGGAGCCCCCTGGCACAGTGGGAGGTGTCAGGATTGGCACTGGATGGGATTTAAGGTCCCTCCAACCCAAACCATTCCCTTGATGGATCTAAAATTCCCAAGATCTCAGCAGAGATCCAGGAGAGCTGGAGAGGGACTGGGGACAAGGCATGGAGGGACAGGACACAGGGAATGGCTTCCCACTGCCAGAGGGCTGGGATGGGTGGGATTTGAGAAGGAATTCCTCCCTGTGAGGGTGGGGAGGGGCTGGGATGGAATTCCCAGATTTGCTGTGGCTGCCCCTGGATCCCTGGCAGTGCCCAAGGCCAGGTTGGTGACTCTGGGACAGTGGGAGGTGTCCCTGCCATGGCAGGGGTGGCACTGAGTGACCTTTAAGGTGACAGAGCTGGAGATGTTTTCCTGTATGGAATTCCATGGAATTTCCTCTATTTTTATGTGGGATTTAAGGAGGGACAGCAATCAGTGGACAATTGGGAATTACATCCAGGTTCAGGTTGCTCTTCCTCACTGCTTTGGAGTCCATTTGGGCAAATCCGCATTTCTTTATTTGCCTCATTATTTTATTTCTTTTATTAAAGAAATCTGCATTTCTTTATTTTGCCTCATGAATTCTCAGTAATTCAGGGGGGAATCAATGCCCATTTCCTCTGCTGCTTTAGGGTGTAGGGATTTATTGGGATATAAATGGACATAAAGATGTAGATAAAGATGGAGTGAAGCTCTTGGAGGGTGAGATCACAGAGCTGGAGATGTTTTCCTGTATGGAATTCCATGGAATTTCCTCTATTTTTATGCGGGGTTTAAGGAGGGACAGCAATCAGGGGATAACTGGGAATAAAATCCAGGTTCAGGTTGCTCTTCCTCACTGCTTTGTGTCTGATTTTGGGCGAATCTACATTTCTTTATTCACCTCATTATTTTATTTCTTTTATTAAAGAAATCTGCATTTCTTTATTTGCCTCATAAATTCCCAATATCTCAGGAGGGAATCAGTGCCCATTTCCTCTGCTGCTTTAGGGTGTAGGGATTTATTAGGATAAAAATGGACATAAAGATGTAGATAAAGATGGAGTGAAGCTCTTGGAGGGTGAGATCACAGAGCTGGAGATGTTTTCCTGTATGGAATTCCATGGAATTTCCTCTATTTTTATGCGGGGTTTAAGGAGGGACAGCAATCAGGGGATAACTGGGAATAAAATCCAGGTTCAGGTTGCTCTTCCTCACTGCTTTGTGTCTGATTTTGGGCGAATCTACATTTCTTTATTCACCTCATTATTTTATTTCTTTTATTAAAGAAATCTGCATTTCTTTATTTGCCTCATAAATTCCCAATATCTCAGGAGGGAATCA